>JAVQJG010255400.1:0-36874 GCA_036024015.1 Craterocephalus amniculus | reverse complement strand
AAATACACTTCATCAGGTTTTAAAGGCTACAAGCAAGACTATGATTCGTTACAATCCAAGTACTATTATATCTGGTTATTAATACAGTACAATACATGTTACTTAAAAAATAATCACCTCTCTCTTAAAATATAGATTAAATAAAGTACAGATTGTCCTAAAATGAAATTTAAGCAACTGGAGCAAGACAAACACTGATGTTTGCTTTCCCTGCAGGCGTTTGTAACCTTAAAGTATGTCGCCTGTTCTGTTAAACATGACAATTCCTCTGAGTTATTTGAACTGGAAATAATCTGGAAAATGCAGCCACTTCTGGACATGAACTTGATGTCTTCTTTCACTTTGACGTTTCTGAATAGGACGGTACGGTGCCTGAATAATCTAAGGGAACTCAGTAACTATAAACCCTTTAGTAAACATGTCATAACAGGGGTGCTTCAGATGGCTGTGAACACGATTCCTTGAGATGGTCTACATTTTTTTCCCCCTCAGTCATCTTTCCTGGCCCTTTCCCAACAGAAAGCTGACAGCAGGCAAATTGGTATTTCCCCATAAACATTTACTTTCACTTCAGAGATTCAGATACAGATGTCCGTCTGAATAATCCATCCATAAGTGGCTCTTAGCTTATCCTGAATCCATGAGGGACTGCGTCGCCCCCTCCTGTTTGGCTCTCTGGGCTTATTCTCAGTAAATATCCTCGCTATAATCAATTATCACCTCAATCTTTAAGTGCTTTTTCTTTTTTTCTCAGTACTGTGTGAGTTTCCAGCCCTCTTAGAGCCATTGTGGAGAAAACAGACAAATATATTTCAGTTGAGCTGGATATCAAAGAGCAAACAACAAGATAAGCGCTTCCTCTGGGGACAGTGAACTTTGTCTGTTACTTCCCGCCTCTCTCAGAGCTTTTGTTTATTTTTGATGGGCCCTACCCCCACGTACTCTCTCTGGGATTGTGAGTTTGCTAATTAGGATACACAGTTTTCTGTTCGAGGGACAGACAGGATGTTATCAGAGAATGCTGGTGACGTGATGGATGCCCAGTTTTTCAGCTTGATGAAAGGTCATTGGTCAACTTGTTACGCTGCCATGAACCTTAGATGCATATATATTTCATTAATTTTTCATTACCCGTCACGTTAAATGCGGGAAGCAGCAGCTAAATGTATCATGTTACACAAGATCACGTAGTCCATACGTTGTTTTAGAAAGTCGGGTCACAAAAGAAAGCAGGTGAATCCATTTGTGGATACACTGTGCAAACTAGAGACCATGCCACTATCATTCAAATCAGAACAAACCTTTTTTGAATATTGGTTATTTGGAGATTAATCATTCACTTTTGGTATTTAAAAAAAGAAAAAATTTTAATTTTATTTTTTTAATTAGTCCATTTAGTTTTTAAGTTGGCTTTTCAAGTTGTGATTGACTCAAAAATCGTATCCCTTGATTCCTCTGTAGAGTTTGTTTGTTTAGCTTCACACCGAAGGACCCAGCATGTAGACATCCTGGGTCTTCCAGTAGCAATCTGCAATGAAAGGGCTTTCGTTGTTTACCTGAATGTTAAACATCATGGTTTCCTCACCAGAATCAAGTACTAATTTCTAAAATGAAGCAAGTATCTTTATTACTAGCCTAAACTTGTGTTGTGTTTTTAACCAAGCGCTTTATGACTAACATTAACCAAATACTTTTTTCTTCCTTATACTTTATTTGCTTATTCTTCATTTTATGGTGTTATTAGAATATTTTTTCAGTTTAGTATAATGTGTGTCTCCAAAGCCAAACCAGGGGCAAATTGGCCATACTGTATCTGGATGTCCTAAACACGTTGGAACGGTTGTATTTCTTCCGATATTATTTTAATGGACCGACCCTGACAACTTTACTTACTTTCAGTCTTTTAAATTATTTTATTTTACATACTTTTTTTTGTGTGATTCTGTGTGTTGGTGTGTTTAAACAATTTTATTGTAATACTTGCTTTTTGTGCTTTTAATGTTTTATGTAAACCACTTTGAATCATCTTGAACTTGAAAATGTGCTATACAAATAAACTTACCTTGGCTTCACCCTCTCCCCCAAACCCACTACTAATCCAATATCCATGCTACTCTGTGATAAATAATGACTATACATTTATTTTCCCTTTCATCATTTGTTTTCAGCCAAGTTGTCGATTACAGCATCTCATCACAACAAGCGACATGCAGCCTCAGAGTTCCCCGCGCATCGGAAAGTGATATTACAGGGCTGCTGTGACACAAAGAGCTCTTGACAAAAGCGGCAGTATGTGACTTGGGAAAGAGAAAACTCTGTCCACACAGTTTCATACCACAGCACCGGAGAAGCAGAGAGTCTTTCTGATTCTGCCGACTGTGGAGGCTTGTGAAAACATACCAACTGGGATCACTTGAGAGCTGTGACATGTTGAGGGAAAGCGACTTGACTTTCTGAGAATGTAATATGATCCTGCGTCTCATGCAGGCCTTTCTCAGGCTCTGTGTCAGGGTGCTTCTCATTTTACAGCCTGTCACCATGCCTCTTTGTTATTGTTGCCATTTGTAGTCACACACCAGTATACCAGTGATAATGTAACAGAGAACAATATAAAATGCTTTAATCACTGGCTGGAAAGCCAAATATGGCACAAAGTTCCCAATATTTTTATGTGTCATTGGCATTTGAGGTCAGATAAGCCATTGAAGTTGTTTGACGTCTTCAGTTGGCTGGCATCCTCTCACTCTGCACACCCTGTAAGTCTCCACATTATCTGTCTTTGTGTCAAAACAAGATGAATGCCTCTCCGCGACTCAATGCAGAGTCCTTATCTTTGATTCCAAGCATCATCCTCCTCTCTCCTTCCTCAGCTCTCTCAAGGGTGCGCAAGACTAGGCTCTTAATTATGGAGGAGCCCATTTTCACCACCACGGAAAGAGCGTAACATCAGACGAAGCGTTTAAATGACGGGAGCTATAAATCCTTATAAAAAGGACGCTGTCAGAATCTGAAGGCAGCCAATCAAAGTAAGAGGAGTAATGAGGAACGTGCACACAACTAAACCATGGGTCTTTGAAAGAAGGCAGGTGGCTAGGTCTTTAACACACACACACACACACACACACACACACACACACACACACAGAGGAAGCCGACAGTCCAAACATCAGCATCTGCTGCTGTAGTTCTGAAGGATAGGAGGCGGTCTGAAACGGTGCTGCTCACTGCACCATGGGAAGACCAAATGGCATGGTTATGGACCTCGTCTGCTGCTGCAGTGCCAGACAAACTGCTTTCATCTTTCCAAAAACAAACTCTCCTGTCTCTTGAAAGTGGCGCAAGCTTCTCCGTTTTGTGATGAAAGCATTTTGGGACGGCAGAACTTTATATTGATGATCAACGAGGCGACTTTGGTTTGTCTCACCTAAAGCTTTGGCTCACAGCTCCGCTGGCAGAGGATCAGGCAGACCAAATGTGATGCCAGAATAAGCAGAAACTTTAAAAACACACACAAACACACGAACAAGTCTACATGAGAAAACAGGTCCAGATTGGCTGAAGACTTGAAATGTTCGCACCTTCTTGCTACTCATCCATTTCTGTGGCAGCTCTACATCGTCGCCTGTTTTCTACTCATCTCCAGCCGAGCCCCATCTGTCCCGGCAGCCTCCGCTCAGGCCACATCCACGGCTACCCACAGCGGGAGCAGGGAGCCCATCTCCTCCATCATCCTCAGGGTCATGCTGCATAGCCATGTTTAAATCGTTTAAATGAAAATGGCGGTGGATTCTTAGATTGAAGGCTTTCTATCACATATTTCTCCCCATCTGTCTCTCTCTCACACACACACACACACATACACAAACACACACACACACAGATGTCAGGTTGTAACAGGAGGAGGCTGACGGTGTGGAGTAACCCTGGGTTTAATTCATTTTGATTTCGTGGAGTTCTGGGCAGGTTGTGTTACCTGTCAGCTCTCTAATGTCCAGATTGATCTCCAGACAAATGTGGGAAATGTTTTGCTTTCTGCTCCTTAGATTAAAATATAAATGCAGATGTTTCATCACGCTTCTGCCAGTCTTTATATTGACACAGATTAACCCGGCGAGGCTCTGACCTACAAGGTGAAATGAAGATATTTTTATCACCTGCTGGTTTATATGACTAAGTCTTGCCTTAACACATTCAACATGAATTTGTTTTCCTGTTTGCATATGAGCGTGCACAGATCAGTGTATCAGCAATCACCATTATCTATGTACTTCTGTGGTTCACTTCTGGTAATTGGCAAAGGGCCTCAGTGCCTGGTAAGGCTGCAGTACTGTGGGGTTTTATCAGATCGCTCTGTGGCAGTCTTCGGTTAATAGGGATGGCTTGTCAGTCCAACAAGTAATTATATTCCTTTTCCCTGGAGCCGACAGAGGAGGAAATGTCATTTACTTTCTCCTAAGAACCTGCACTTTCACGTACTTTGTGCACCTGTGGTCTTGTGACTCGTGTCAGAGTGACAGACGGAGCACAGAGTGGGGTGTTGAAGCTCTTCTTTCAAGCGTTCCTCTGGAAGTTCAATAGATTAAACCTCTTTATACAGCGAGGTCTACTCAGTTAATTCATGTAAAGGGTTCAAATAAGTTTTTTGAATGGCAGTTGTCCTGCAGGTCTTAAGATAAAAGTAATACACTTTATTACACCTTACTAGGGTCAGGCCGGATCTCCTTTTACCTCCAGAACCACCTTAATTCTTGTGTCATTGATTCAACAAGGTGATGGAAACCTTCCTCAGAGGTTCTGCTCCATGTTGACATGACAGCAACACACAGCAGTTGCACATCCATGATGAGAATCTCCCATTCCACCACATCCCATGGGTGGATTACTGGACTGAGATGTGGTGGCTGTGGAGGCTGTTGGAGTGCAGAAAACTTATAGTCATGTTGGAGAAGATCTGAGCTGTGTGACATGGTGCATCATCCTGCTGAAAGTAGCATCAGAAGATGCTCCATTGTGCTCAGAAAGGGATGTAGTGCTGGTTAAATGATGTGATACTGGTTCTTGGCTTTAGCTCGGGACATGATGGTTTTGGTGCGGTTTGGCTCTGTAAACCCTAAACCGTGAGCTCACAACGGTACGACACCTTCCCTGAGTTATAATGAAGAGGAACACGACACAGAACAAAAGAGAGTGCCGCACATTTAATAAATAAAAACTCCTCCATTTATTCAAACACCGTGCTGCAGCTGCATGGAACGACTCCTCCACTAATAGACGCATTGCAGTGTGTCAAGCCTTGCCCTTTTGGGTTGGATAGCTGAGATTGGCAGCCCGATGGAAGGCCAAAAAGATAGCTTGGGTCAGATATTCTGGTACCCTTCCAGGCAGGACGGATCCATGCTTTCATGTTGTGTTCAGAGAAGACATTCTGCATACTCTAACCAGTCTGGCCATTCTCCTCTAACCTGTGGCATCAACAAAAGATTTTGGTCCATTTTCATTTAAACCACATTCTCTACAAGTTTCTAGTAGATTAGGTTCTGAAATACTCAGACCAACAATCTTCCTCCTTGCTCAGATTGAGCTTCAGGAAGTCGCCCTGACCGTGTCCACATCTCTAAATGCAGAGTTACAGCTGTCCTGTGGAATAAAGTAAATAAAATTCAGCATCCCAAGCTCCTTTCTAATGAGGCTGTTTTTTAAAAATAGTGGCAGAGAGTGAACATCTTTCACTGCCTTTGGTATGAGGTTAACGGCTGAATGAGTCCAGTCAATCCTGGTGTTATTTATTGCATCCAACCTTTGCTTATTATATACAGAGCCAAAGAAATGCTCCAGCCGTCATTCAGCATCTGCTGGGTTTCATAATGGAACAAAAGACTGGCAAAGTACTTCAGCTTCTTTAAAATTAGCACCCAATAAATAATTGTTTGTTCTTGAAACAATTAACTTGCAGAGCTGTTTAGGCTTTTAGCTTTTTATCCTTTGTGAAATGTCGGTAAGTAGCATTATAAGTAAAGGGCAGTGACTCATCCTTCAGATGTGGGAGCAGTGAGCCGGCGGAGCATGTTAGAGGCCAACGGTCCCTCAGAAGGAGCCACTTCCTGTCTGACCTCGACTACTGGACTACACTATAACGCTGCCTACCAAGACAAACAGGCTAATCCTGGAATAATGCGCTATCAGGACGCCCAGCTTTTTCCTCTCCGCCATCATCCACACAATGCAGAGGAAGTCCGTGTGTTAGTGTGCATGCTGTAAAAATGGGACTTGGAGGAAGGACATGCTTGTTTGTGTGTTTGAAAAACTCAGGCATGCAGATGCAAAATGAAAAAGTACAAACCAGCCAATTAAATGCATCCACTTAGATATTTAACCAATGAGCAATAACAGGGCGTGGTTGGATTGATACATGGCTTCTAACCAAACATTTTCACTGGGTTTAGAAAATAAATGAAACAAAATATAACATTATATATATATGAATAGATTTTTTTATTCAAAAATGCTTAAGAAACCCTGCAAATAAAAAAAATAAATTAAAAAAAAGCAAATAAAAAAAATAAAAAATATGAAATAAATATGAAAAAATTAGTCACGGTGCCGGTTTTGCACGGTTTAGCACAGATTTGAAGCTGGATCGTCAGGCTGGTTTAGGCATTTATTCTTATTCTTCTTTAAAATGAAGAAAAGATAGTTTTGTTTTGTTTTTTACCTTTATTACATTTTCATTTTCTCAAAAGAATATATTTAATCTGAGCTTTTATTTGAATCATTTATATTTGCATCAAAAACTATGATAAACTAGCTGCTCTTAAATATTTCCCTTCAAATAAAGTTATACCTGTTGCAAATATTCCAAGTTTTAAACATCCATCTATTGTAAAGATTTAGTCCTATTGGAGTGTTTATAAATTAAACATTTACTGGTTTAAAATCTGCTTGGAAGAATAAAGTGATAAAATCACTACATTGTTTTACATTTTACTTGCATTTCAATTATCTGTAGAAAAAAAGCTTTTAATGACTGTGATAAACCATTTTGCACCTCCTGAACTGTCCAGATCAATGTGCATTTATACACATTACACAACTGCAGCAAGCTCATTAATCATTCATAAACTATTAATTATTCCCACCACAAGCGTCGGATCGATGAGGTCAGGTCTTCACTTTCCTCCATCTTGGATTGAAGAGCTGTCTCACACAGATTTATAGTTGAATCACATGCCCCAAAGCTCAACAGTGAAACTTTTCTAAAACCAAAACTCTTACTAAATGTATTATTTCTGTATGATTTTTATCTCTCCTCTTTTGTCTTATTCTCAGTACATGAGCCAGTACCCGGTGACAATTAACCATTTAAAGCCTGTTGCTGAGGACGTCATCATCTGTGGCAGTATTATCGAAAAGATGTGGGTAGCTTTGTCGAAATTGTTATAAATTGCAAGGGTGAGACAGAGAAGATACATTTCTCTCATACATTTAAAAGTTTATTTGACCAGGGAAGTAATCAGGAACAAATTATATACGTATATTTATACATCATATCTTTCCAATTTTCATCCGGCTAAATACTAAGTCTGATGCAGTTTCCTGAGGTCTTCATCAGGTCTGATTTATTTGTGCCATACATTAAAAAACAACTAAAATGTTCAATAATTTTCTGAAGAATGAAAAAAAAAACAGGAAATAAACCCTGAAAAAGAAGATTATTCATAAATTTTCTTTTACACCTCTAATGAACTGGATCATTTTAAGGGCATGAACTGACCCGCCCCTCTCAGAGTTCCCTTCCTTTTACTTTTCTTCTTCACTTCCATCTCCCCTCGTCGCATAGCTGGTGGGATTCTGATCCCTCTTCTAGACGGTGTCTGGTTGCAGGTGGCATGTTGAATTGGCCCAAGTTATTAAACTACGCACTGCAGAGCACAGCGGCTGAAACCAGTGCTGCACTGGCGGTGCGTTAAATGATAAATGGGAAATCTGACTGCCTAACTTCCAGCTGGTACAAAGTGGTTCTGCTAAATATCTGAAGAAGGAAACCAATGAGGAACTGTTAGAGCATTTTTACCTCATTTATTTCTTATTACAAGTGTAGTTTATGACTCATAAGCAGATCTTTGCCAAGTTTTGAGTTGATAAGAGACGGCTGCCGCCCAAATATAAGCTCTCAATGAGAGAAATGTTTCCATGACAGGATACAGATAATGTAAAAACTGTTGATGTGACATTTGCTGCAAATTGATTTTTTTTCTCCGTTTTTATTTAATTCAGATGCCATCACATACGAAGCTGTTTTTTAAAAAAAAATCTGCATTAAGTATGTGCTTAATTTGAGCTTCAAGTTCAGTCAAGTGGCAGATTTTTTAGTAGCTTCTCCTCTGCAGCAGTTCCCATGAAGTCTCCATCAGATGGAAGCAGCTCCAATTAACCAAAGCTGTTCTTGCTTAAGGCTCAGCTGCTATCAGAGACCTCAGCATCACAATGACAAATGGCCGCTGCTACATGAGACTATGAGAAAAAAGGATTGAAAATGAATACAAATGTTTGAAAAATGTATTTTTTCATTAAGCACAGAAAGGATTGTACAGTTAGAGACTCTAGCACTGTTGGGTTGGTGGGATTGTTGTCCTGTAAAAGCTAAAGATGTGCTCATGTGTGTCCAGTAAGAAATCTTCACACACTTATTAATAAGAGGACATATGAGTCGGAGAGAGCAGGGGACGATGCTAAAAGCAGTGGTGAGTTCTAATGAGGATGGAGCGCAGCAGCACCGCCGAGTTTACTCGTTCTTTGACACTGTAACGAGTTTTTGGCCTGGAAAAGTTAGTGCCAGGTTTTAGGCTTGTTTAGCTAATTAATGAGACTACCTGACTCATCCAGCTCTGACCTGCAAACTAGAGATCAATAAGAGGAAATAAACTTGGGATGGACACACTTTCACATTTTAAATTATTCATATATTATGTATTCCTTTTTTACAACCAAGGAAAAAACTTCAGAATACATTCATCTCAGATAATCAGTCACATATATTATGTGTATTGTCTAAAAACTGATACTTTAAAAGTAGTTTTGATCTCCTTTCAGCAAATAAGTGTTTATTTATTGTTAAGTGTTTTTTTTAATTCCCAAACTTCCCATCTAACAGGTCGAAAGGTCGTTTTTCAGATTCAGATTTTTCTGCTACTTCCTGACAGATGCGATGATGATGAGTGGTGAATTATGCGATACATTAAATGGGTCATCCTGAGCATGCATTTAAAAAAGGAATTGGATTAATTCCACTAGTTAATCTGTTTACTTTTATGTATTCATGTACAGTGACATTAGAAGAAAAAAGATTAAAGACCAACAATCTGGTGTATAAATTACTCTTCCATCCTCTATCCAGTCACATGGAGCACTTTGGTGCAATATTTAAGAACATTTAAAATATCACATCTGAAAACAAAACAATAGAAAATTTGTTGGATTTCTCGCGATGAGAATATTCAGAAAGGAAATGGGAATCTGGCAAAATGAGAATATTGTAGGTCAGACTTTTAAATATACTGGTTGTGTTGCTATTAATTCGTATTCAGTTTCTGCTACTTCACAAAAGTTTTAATCTCTTCATCCTGTTTTTTGCCTCTTTAAAATGAAAACTGATTGCTTCCACCATCACATCCACCAAGGATGAACATGACTGGACTGAGATGAACCCAACACTGCGCGGTTCTGGTAAAATTAGAGGAAACGTTCAGGCGTGTCATTTCATGACAATTTTTTCAATTTGCTTTGTTTTTTAAAAAAAAAATTTGGCTCTCGTGCCCTTTATTGATAGTGGCTAGAGAGGGCTAGACAGGGGAATGACATGCAGCAAAGGCTCCAGGGCCGGGTCTCAAACCCAGGGAGGCTGCATTGAGGAAATGTGGCCGCTGTACATGGAGCGGCTGCTCAACCAACTGACCTACACACCGCCCTGATCTGCTGTTTTTTTAAAGCAGTGATTTATATTTATCACATTTACCATCAAGCATATCTGTGCTACTTCCTGTTCAAGATACTCTCACTTCCCTTTTCTTAGATTTGACACTAATTTGGACGACAGCGCGTTTATAAGCAACAGCAAGCTCTCACTGATGGAAAAAAACTTGCTGACTTCAGACAGACTGGTTCTTATTAAAGTCTGGTTCAGGCTCAGGTGGTCATTTAGCTTAGATTTGTCTATTTACACGTTTCCCTGGGTAGTTGGGTCTGGGGCCATTAAAGCTGCCTTCAAACCTTCAACAAACCTCTTCTGAATCTGATCAGCCCGTCTGAGCCAGTTAACTTTTGTATGAAACAGGACACAGACAGTCATTCTTGGCCTTTCTGGCGATAAAGATCCCGTTATAATTATGCCTATATACTTTACCAAATATAGAAGCACGAAGCCTGGCCATTCGCAGGTCATGTCATGAGACCACGAGGCTACGCTAGCAGCCCTTTCAGCCAAACTTGAAAACAGTCGTTCTCCATGCAAAGCTCTGGAAGCTAACACACTGGCTAAGTCATTGTTAACACAGCTTCTCTTTAATCCTAACAATAGTTATTCTGTTCAGTGGGTTAGTTTAGCGAGTCGGCAAGCAAACCTTTCCTAATCCTCATGAGCACAGTTGAGATTAGGCTCATGGGAATGTTATTGGGTTTTTGCAGGTATTTCATCATCAACCAGTCCTGAAAGGAAATGAGCTCGTCTTTGATAAAAACTCATTCAGTGGTGAACGTGATATGTTTTACAGCTACAGCTGAGGTGTGTAGATGGATGTTAGGCACAACAATACACAGGAGCATGTGGTGTTACTTTAAAAAATGTGTATATGCTACAATAAGGCCATTTTTACACTGAGGAAAAAACCTGCAAACACCCCACCGCCCAACTAAATATATGGCATGTTGGATACTTATATTTTGAGACCAGTTAGACCATCATAGCTTTAGCCACCGGCTAATTTCCATCTGCAGTCCCGGGGCAGAGAAACAAGTAGTCAAGTTAAAACAATATAAATGCCATTAACAAGCAAAAACGGACTCCAATAAAACTAATAACATGAAAAAAATGATTAACCAAGTCTCCTAAAACTTGTCTTATCCAATAAATTTAATTACTATTAAAAAACACTAATTAATAAAAAAAACAATCTGGCCACTTCATAGTAGAAACTTAGATTTCTTCCACCGTCTGCACACATTGTTCACTCCAACTGTAGCAGAAATTAATCATAAATTAATACTCACTTTCATTTTGTTGAAAGGGCCATATAAACAGTTTTTAATAAGGAAAAAAAACCTGCCCATTATTCTTCAGGTCAGATTATAAATGGTTGAACTGGTAAACCTATTTAATGTAAATGTGTCTTGTACTGTATGCCAACGTTATGTTTTTTTTAAATACTAGTTTCTTCTTTCTTCCCGTCTCTTCTCTGAGCTCAGGCCAGCCCATAAAACTCAGCAGGATGTTGACTCTGTTCTTTTACTTGGGCTGGGCTGAAAAAATGTTGCAAAGTGCCATTTCTCAGCCTCGGGACTGGGCAGCTCGAGGAACGTGCATGAAAAATGTCACTGTGCCATCGAAACAAGGAAAAAACTGACTTTTAATATTGTAAAGTTATTTTGCATTGGTAAGATGTAAGCCAATGACAAACTTACAAATTTCAGTAAATGATTAAAAATATGAGCTCATATTTTTAAAATAAGAATTAAAGTACATAACATGTTGTAAATATGAGCTTTACATCAATTTTTAAGAAGGGTAACATGAGCACATGTATGCCCCCACAGCTGAAGGTCACGGCGGGATCACAGCGTAAAAGGTGATGTGCAGATAATGCCACGCTACGGAGGGATGTCGGGAGCCTGCATATCTACAGTTCTGTATAATTAGCAGCCAGAGTACAGGCTGAATAAGTATTCAGGAAGCATCCCAAGATGCATTTGCAGCTGTCGAGGGAGACGGGAAGAGTCCAGCTCTAGAGATGTGTGAAGCAGGTAGGATGAAAGACGTACACTAAGAAAAGGACACGTGCACAGGCCAATGCAGCTGCAGAAACACACACACACACAGCACTGACCCTCCTAGCCTCACACTATCTCTGTTATCCCAATTAAGCAGCTGTTTCCCTCCTCCTCTCGTCCTCCTTCCTCAGTGAATCCAGCTGATGAGCGGCTGGTAGATTCCAGCTGGAGGACAGAGATGACACATTCCTCTCCCCAGCGCTCCCACCGCTGTGTCTCTGCTTTAATTATCCTGCGAGGGACTGCACTCACACACTTATCAGATGATGAGATCGGCCTGGGTCTCTGGCCCGGAGCGGCTCGTGTGCATGAGAAGCTCCACGTCTGCCTGCGTTACCGCTATATTTGTGAGGCCAAGATGTGTTCGTTTACATTCAAATACTTGAGTTGGCGCTTCCACCTTTTATTGAGTGCAGGGGTTTTCTCTGCATTGCCGTTGTTGGTGTGCCTAAACATTTCCAGCCTGATACCTGGATATTTTTATTTTCATGGACATTTTCCTCCAGGATGAATTCACCTTTCATCCTCCTCCGTAATTGATTTGCTTGAAGGATGTTGAAAGACTTTAAATTAGATTATTGGTCTGTGCTTTTGCGTGTCCCTCTCTCTCTCCTCATCTATTATTCATGATGCGTGTTCTCTGTGTGTAAATGTGCTGCTAATGTTGCACATTAAAAAAAGACCCTGGATTTCAGTGCAACTAACCTACACTTGGCTTAAATCTGGTGTTAAATCTCATCTTTTCTGTCTCCTAAAACAGGGCAGAGTAAAGTGTGACTCTGCGTTAAATGATGTTTAACCAACAGTATGTGGAAAGCATTGGATCTTTCAGGCTTTTTGTTTTCTAATGCAGTCTTTGTTTTCTTTACAGTAATGCGTAATGACAGGAAGGACTTGTTGGTTAGTTTGTCCTAAATGTAATCCATGAAATATTCATGCTGGCAAAGTTTTACACGTGTAAAAGCTGTGAAGTTGTGCGATTGAATAATTCAGTGTTGGATATAAAAGAGATGAAGGCTGTTGTGTGGTTGACATGAGCGATGCAGACTTGATATTTTGTCATTATCCCTGATCCATCACAAGATGCTAGATAAAAAGAGACGGACATGGTACTAAGTATTGCTGCTGACCAACATGGCCTGATCCAGGGCGGCCTGTCTCCATGCTTTCGTGAGGTAAAATGATGCACCTTGGTTGTAACCAGCCAGTATTTAACTTCCTTCTCCATCCAGTCCACCCATTCTCCTCTAACCTCTGACGTAATCAATACATCCTATTCCAGAAATTGCAGCTCATTGGATTTTTTCTTTTTTCGGACCATTTTTGTGTACGAGAATCCCAGTAGATAAGCCATTTCAGACAAACAACCATGCCAGGTCCAAAGTCGCTTCAGTCCCTTTTCGTCCTCGTTCTGATGCTCAGTTTGACATCAGCATGTCGTCTCAACCATGTCGACATAAATTATATACAGTGTGAAAATATGAGCCGTAGATCTGTGTGTTAAATGTGTTGTGAATGTGCGGTGCCTTGACCCCGTATTCTTTGCTTTAGTGAGTTGTTTAAGTGGCCTGCAAATCTCCCCCCTCTTTCCTCCCCCTTTGTCTTCCATAGTTAAAAGCTTGAAAACAGAATAAAACTGCGATAGTGCATTGTCTTAATTTGAGGTTTCCTGTGGAGCCAGTTTGGGGAACTCTGCTTTGCATCCTGCTGGCTTAGCTGAGGAGTCTTTAGGTGGTGTGCAAGCGTTGCAGTCCACCAATCACGCACAACTTGGCATAGTCCCTTATATCTCCTAGATTTTACTGTTCCCCTCCCCTAATAAAAAACACGGTTTGCTTTATGATAGGTGGCCTATTACGTGTTTGTCCAGCCACCTCTCAGCCCGGTCTCATGTCCATCTATCATTTGTGAAACAATCCGATACAGACCTGTACCTTTTACTGCTTTAGGTGTATATTAAAGCTTAGGAAAGAGACCGCCTGTCAACATTTACATGCAGCTAACATGGCGCACGGTTATATGGGGTGGAATTTTTTAGCTCCCACTAATGACCAACAGTTCGAAGTCTAATCTGGTGAAATTGGGATAAACAGTCCCGAGAGTGGGTTCAGTGGTTTATCTCTACGCGAGCATGCCATCGCGTCTCCACCCAACCCCTCACTCTTCATCTCCTAGATTTTATCATCCTTCCTTCCTCTCTGTCATTTTGTTCTCATCTTTTCTTTTCAAGGCTGCTGCAGTTAGAAAGTCGACCTCATGGACAGTCGGACGCAAAATTCTGATCTGGATGGAAACTTCAGTCGCTCAGGATGTTCTCATTTTCCATCTACATCACTTAATTAGTCGTTTATTCAAAGTAGCTGATAACAGAGGAAGTGACCGACCCGACCCGACCCTCCCATCTTTGTTGCTTAAAAAGATGTAAGGTCACCCTCAAAGTCTGCTGAGCCGCTGCTTTATCTGCAGTAAGACCTGTAGAGCCACACAGGCTCAGTTCCAAGTCCTTCCTGTAATTATGTGATTAACTCCAGCGGAAACTCGTAAAGAGTAAACCATCCTCATCAATGCAAAGAAACATTTTGATCCAGACTCAGCTGAGGCCTTTTCAGCTCATTTGTTTTCTTCCTCAGTGCTGATCTGCTGAATTTGTCCTGTCCTTTAACTGCAGCCTCTGTCTCATACATGCAGCCCACTGTGTTTTAAGAAACTTTAGCTGTGGAAAAAAGACCCAACCAAAAGGTACAAGTGACAGTTCTATGAGCCAGCACCAAGAAGAGTTTTTAGTCTTTTTACTCTACGACAAGTTGGAGGTGGTGGTAGTTTTAGTCATCAGGAAGGTCAGACAGTTAGCATGGCTACACTTTTCATGGACTACAATAATCTGAAGGGAGTAAGGTTATTACATTGCATGTTATTGTAGCTGCTTCAGCACCACTGGCAACCTGTCCGGCGCCACCCTGCCTCCCGCCCATTAACAGCCGGGTTAGGCTGCTGCTCCTCTGGGACCCTGCTAAGCTATAGCTGGAATGAATGGTTGAGAATGTTGCAGTCATACTGCTTGTATCCATGTGCTGAATACCGCACTTTTACCTAGTTTTTGGTTGTTCCAGAATAATTGGTCCTTATGAAGTCATAAAAAGGGAACACAAGCAGAATATTTTTAAAAAGGCTTTGGGAAAAGTAGATTTCTTTGAGATCAAACAAAGCTGAAGCAAACCAGACTTTAGCCCATTTTTCACCACAGGACCTGTTATCTGGAAAATTTACCTGGAATTTGCATTTCCACCAATGATACTTAGCTTCTGCTATTTTGTGTGGAAGTAAAATGTCCCTGGCAGGTGTCAGGTTTCATTAAGGCATTTTTTCTTCTTACTGCTCTGGATTCTCTTATTTTTGTTGTTTTTACTCATGAATAAAATGAAATACACTAAAGCTGACAAAAATAAGAGTTCCTTTCACATCTGCCTGAGCAATTTATTTGATGAAGACAAAGAATCGAGACCATGATTGAGTAACAGCCTTCAGTTTCTGCTAAAA
Source organism: Craterocephalus amniculus (assembly GCA_036024015.1). NCBI lineage: Eukaryota > Metazoa > Chordata > Actinopteri > Atheriniformes > Atherinidae > Craterocephalus > Craterocephalus amniculus. Next base: position 21,298 of record JAVQJG010255400.1, on the reverse strand, counting down.
ACACATAATGCTGTAACACCAAAGCACACTCACACAAGCAGAAACAAGCAGGATTTGTTATAAAAGGCTCTTTAACTTCATTGCATGTGGACGGTGGAAGCAGCGGGGATAAAGACTTGTAAGCTGTTGCACGATTTCATCTGCTTCAGATAGTTCCACATACTGATGGCTGCTCCTCACTTTCATAACAGTTTAATGGGAAAGTGTGTATGTGATGGGAAAAAAGTTTGTACATTATCCAGCGGATTGTCCCATGATGAACACAAGTGATATTATTATCGGAGAACTGCATTTCCTGAGCAGCACCATGCGACACTGGGGAAGAAAAACAGATAAAAAGCTCAGACAGGGACGGAAACTTCTTATTCCCAGTATTGAACTTTTATTTTTACCTAGAATTGTTTCTTCAACTTTTCGAAGGTCAGGGTAAAAAAGTGCTGGAAGGTGAGTAAAAGCTTCTCCTGGTCTCAGAGACATTTAGTCAAACCTTTCTCGTGAAATGTCCTGGTTTTCCCCAACCAGACCTCCGCAGACCTCATTACTCCCTTCAGCGAACTTGCCCCCATCTGCCCCGCCATCAGTCACTCTGGAATATTTAAAGCCAATCACGGCGAATCCTGCAGAGTGGATTTCAGAGCTGCCACAGTGGGAAAGATTAAGCTGCGCTGGCCAAATTAAGAATGAAAAGTGAATGTTAGGAATGCGATCCCTATGGCCTTGCTCATTTCTCCATTTATCCCTCATTTTTCAGCCAATCTATCCCATTTTCCTGCAGTGTGATGCACTCTCATTGGAATCAGGGAGGATTTTTGTTAGGAAATCTTCTTAAAGCAGCACTTTGCAAGATTTTTATGGGAAAAAATACTCAAGCTGATCAGACTAAATCAGGAAGAGCCATCCACACTAATGAGGGCCGAGGCTCTGGCCCATTTTCTCGCCGTGAAATGCTGATGTCTGGATTGCTGCTGGGAAGTCTTGTTTGCACACTACGGTCGCTGCATGGAGAGAAAACAGCATCCAAAGCAGGAACACCTGGATAATTAAAAGCCTTGTGTGATAACACTTAAAAGGAAAGGAAGAATATTTTGTCTCCATTTGCAGCAGGAACTCATTGATGACGTTTGTTCTCTCATCTTCTGTTTGGGATCTTTAGGGGCAGGATTTCAAGGGGAACCCAGAGGGGAGGAACGAGCCGGCATAGATGCCTCACAACTGGAATTTTGTTGCCTCATGGCCCATTTGGAAGTTGTAGAAATGATGTTCAGCGCCTCTGATCTGATCCAAGTCTTGGTCGTCCTGCAGCTGCAGGAGTTGCTGGCCTGATGCTAGGGTTACACTTTCAGACAGGCTAAAAGTCGCTGCGTCACCACTGATGCAGCGTGATGCATGCTGGAGAAGTTGTCAGGGGGCAAAACTTGGGATTTAGTGGTCAATCCTCCATTTATGAGCTTTGGAGTCTGTCACTCTTCCAGTCACTAAGTGTAAACAGCAGAGATCTTATATCTATGTAAGTTGAAGGTTTTAGCCTCAGAAAAATAGAGCTGTGGTTCTTCTGGAGGAGGGTTGCAGCTTCCCGTCATGAGAAGGGTCCAGCTGGGAATTGTGGGCTTCTGATGGGGGGTTAGATGGTTAGATTGTCAGAGCAGCGAATAGAAAGATGATGTCAGGCTTTGTTTGAGCAATAATATCCTTGAGCAGGATGCAGAATCGCTTTGAATATTGAAAAGTATTGTGCATTCATTCTTCCTGACATGGACCCACTTACTGACCTATAATTGCAACAATTCTAATGATCAAGATTTAGACGCCTCTTGTTGCTGCTTTAGCTTCAGTAGCACAGCTGGATTATGGTTTCTGTCTGTCATACACCCCTCCTTGATGGAGAAATTTGCATTTCCTCTTTATTTTCTTCACCCTTCCCTGTGATACGGAGACAGCGGTGGAGTCGGCTGTGAGATGAAAGCAGCCATCAGAAGATGTTTAAGCATCTTTCTGTCATCTCAACATGTCCTCTGATACAACATCCAGCTTTCCACAGCCGTCCGCCGCTCCTTGCTCCAGCAAATCTACTCAATGTCTGACAGTCAGTTGGAGAAAATCAATCGTGTTTGCTTCGTTTCTCCTCCCAACTGTTCTTCTTCCAGCCGCATCCCTCGCTCTGTTTGCTGTCAACGTCCTAATGGTTTAATTAAACTTATTCAAAGTTTTCCCAAAGGAGAGTTGCCTACACGCTTTGTCATTGCTGTCACTAATGTACATCATCTGTCTCTATGGCGACAGGAAATGATGCCCACTCCTCTGTGGAGATTTCTTCACGAGGTGCCTTCTTATGGCTGTTTTTGCCCATACATAAAGGAATTGTAGGTGTATAACAGAAATCAGATCATGTCTTTACAGCAGAGTCCGAAGGTTGCTTCATCTGAAACATCCTGATTTAGATTCTCTCTGCAGTTAAATGAAGATTTGTTTCATTGAGACAAATCTTCGAAGTGTCATATTATGCAGCCATTTTATGCAATATGCATTATGTAATTTATCATTTGTTTACATATGATTTATAGATCATTTATTTATAGAATTTATATGATAAATTCAAAATGAAGACTCATCTGCTCTCCCTACACATCTGGATTCTTTGCCACCGTCGTTATCAGTCCAGGTGTGAAGGTTGACTGAGTTGAAACTGAACGAACAGATTAATAACGTGCTTCAGTTCCAGTACCTTTAGCGGAGGTTAAAATTAAGCTGGTTTTACAAAAAAAGGATTTTGACATGGACTCATTCACAGTTTTATAACAACGAGGTGTGACTGCTGGAACGCTGTGTGTGCACTGGGGTTATCTGAGTTTCTCACTCCTGCCTGCAGATGCTCCAAAATGCAGCCGCTCACATGTTGGAGCACATCTCACCTGCTCTGGACATAAATACACAAGACACATTTATAGTAAAATAAGATTATTAAGTAATACTGGACATGCCTGTAGAAATAGAATACATCTGGGAAAAAGTGGAAACATTTTTTGCGGGTTAAGTTGTCCTGTTAATTCAGAAAACAGTTTTTCTCCCATAAACCCAACTCAATGTTTCCACAATTTGCTGCCATCATGAGTACTGGTCAGATAAAAGCAGGCGGAGTAATTTCAGTAACAGAAACTAAACATGCACCACACTTTATACTCGCAGTTCAAATGGTCCTCAGTGGATATAGATGGATAAAAAGTGGATGACAGTGTCTCGGTGTGTGTGTGTATGTGTGTGTGCGTGTTTAGCAGTATGAGCATCTGTTCTTATCCCTCATGTCCGGTTTCCTGTCCATGTTAGCGTACAGTATGTGAGTTGGCTTTTCCTGCATTTAAATCAAGGAGTGGAGTCAGGAAGTTTTAGCTAAGATGCAGATCTTCCATAAACTAGGGAGGCAAAAACTGAACTTTTCCTTACTTTGAATTGTCTTGGACCTAAAAAGCGCTATATAAATAAACTTGCCTTGCCTTAAAAATATATGAACATTTGAGACCTAAACCTTTTGTTGATGCTGTAATTTTGCTCTCTAGAGCTAATTTCCAGACACCTGCTGTAAACTCATTTTCTACAGAAGTTGTTCTGGATAAAAGCATCTGCTAAATGAGAGGAAAGTACGCAGGAAAGATGTCTCATCTCTGTCTCGCCGGAGTGAATTCTGCTTTGATGATCGGCTGATCCCGTCCACTTTGTTGGGGAAAAAAAGCAGAGAAGAGCCATGCAGAACCGTACTCTCACATTATTTGGCCTTCCAGCGAACAGAGAGAAGTCGGATCAGAGTCGGTATTGATCCGTCTTTCCCAGCCGGAGAGCCCGACAAACCGGCAAAGGGCTAAAAGTTCACTGTGCTTTCAGGTTTGATTGTTTTGGTGCAAGTTAACAGCAGCCAGCCTGAGGAGAGCGCCTCATCTCACACACACACACACACACGTTATATTCTGTGGCATTAAGAGACCAAAGCGTCGTCTTTGCAGCGTTCAGCCAGAGCTGGCGTCGTAAAGAGGTTCGGCTTTGGCTCTCTGCGGGAAACGCTGGGAATTGATCTTTGCTGTTACTTTAGATTTCATCATTATCTATGCATAGAGGATTTTTTTGGGGTGACAACTGTGGGAGTCATTCAATGGTACTAATTAGCAAAAACTACTACTAATGAATATGCTGCATCTGATGGAAGCAGGCAAATGAAATATGCAGCAAATCCTGGATGAAGTGCTGGATTTCCACCTTTAAGAATTGTGTTTACATGTTTGTCTCTCACACACACACACACACACACAGGAATCCCATCAATTTTTTAAAATGTTCACACACCTGCCACATTTCTGCATGCCTTGTTTACCGATGAGCAGAGTCTAGAGATGGCAGGCGGGGGAGAAGTCGGACGTGACTTTTCCTGTGTTGGACTCGTTTAAACGGAATATTCTGAGACAACCAGACGCCTCACTTCATTTCTAACTAAGGAGAGATTTGTGTGAACTGCAGCATAAATTAGAAGCAGATATTTTTCCTGCTCTACTCCAGGAACCTGGATGATTTCCTGTGATATCGCTGTTAAATGTGCTGATGAAAATTAGCTTTATCGTCCTCTCTGAGTGGCTGTGTTGTGGCTCTCTACCGCCCCGCTCTGGCTGAAGATGCATGCTGCATTTCAGACCGACCATCAACCCTTCAGACACCTTTTATTTTGCGGCATCATGGCTTCACCGATGTGATTCAGCTCACAGTTCAACCCGGGTGCTGAGTTACTAGACACAGCTGACTCCTCAGGGTTCACGTCACTTTCTATACTTTGCTTCACCCTGATCAGATGAAGCCTGGGTTCTCGTTTTTTATGAATGACATGGGAGCAGATGACTGTGATTGTACCAACAGGCAGAGCAACATCAGCCTCACACCCCGTCTTCTGCACCGTACTGAAACTATTAGTCCCAGTAAAATACATTAAATTGAATTGAGTAATACAACAATGCAGGTATTTAGAATAAAAACAGCAAAAAGTAATCAGTTGATCAAATAAAAATAGCTGAAACTAAATGTTTTAAAAAGTTACAACCCAATTGCTCAACCATCCGGTAATCAGTCACTCAAACTTATCTGTATTTATGTAAATCATTTTCCAAATGGTGACGTGAATTCATTCAGCTAAAAAGATTCGAAGAGATTTGAAGACATTTCCTTTTTACTGATATGAAAACAGCTTACTGTGTAAAAAACAAAAACAAAAAAAAAACTTTGACAACCTAATCAGGATATTAACGGCATTTCTTTCCCTCTCATGCAGGGATATGGGCCGAGATCGTGATGCCCCAAACCAGCCTGGATGTGATTGAGGGTCAGATGGTGGTGCTGAGAGCCACGTACAGCGCCGACGTAAGCAGTGAACTGAGCACCCACACCGTCGTCTGGAACCAGGTCACCGACTCCACCCGGATGGTGAGGAAGCAGAATAGATGCTCCCAACATGTCCGTCTGTATTCATTTATTGAAATAAAATCTGAAATTATGTTCAGAGATGTTTTCATGTTCCAACGTCCTTAATCTGGCTTAGAAACTAATCAGACTAAAACAAAGCTTTCTGAGAATGTGCAAGTCATCGCTGTTGCTAGATTTTGGTTTTTAGACTTATGTAGTTTTTTCTTTGCTGTGTAATCAGATAAAAACTAAGAAATGTGCGACTTATATTATTTTTTTCTGGGTATTTATTGAATAAAACACAGAGAGCTGGACTCAGATTTGGCTTATGGGCGACCCAAAAACCCAAGAAGATGATCAGAGTTAAACAGAAAAGTCAGACGGAGAACTCGGAGCTGGAAAACACCGCTTGTTAAATTTAATCAATGGTAACAGTGAAAACAATCAATTCCAACCTTTTCTGCCCCGTCTCACGTAAGGTGGGTTACAGTGTCACCACCTTCAGTAATGGCTTGACACGCACACCGGCCAACCCTGACGTCCACCCGTGCTTGCAGTGTAGTTACGATGAAGCACTTCCCTGATTGGTCAGTTTGTGATAACGTGTTTCCAGATTTCTGGGGATTCTCACTGAATTTGTGCCTCCCGGTAACGTCGGAGCAAAGTGCAACATGATGCTGTAACCCTCCGCTGAAGTGTGAGAGCACATTTGACCAGCAGCTACGCCGGCCCCACCGTACGCAGAAAACAATCCCAGCTTTGTGCCCTAGCGTCGTGTTTTAGCAACATTCAGACGGGCTGTAAGGGGCAAAATCTGAGGCAAAGCCCTTATATTAGAGGGAAAAATGGAGGTTTTTGTGAGGAACCACTTGGTCAGATAAAGTGCTGCAAGATCATAGGTACAATTTTACGAACGAAAGAACAAATGGAATAAAAATTAAAGTAGATTTAAACGAATTCACCAGACAATACCTACTTTTAAAATGTTATTCTTTCAGCCCTGGAGTGTAGCTGAAGAAACAAAGAGTTTCATGCAGCTGGAGGGAAACGGATCCATCTGGTCCATGAAAGTTAAAAGCTGGTTGTTGGATCTAAACCCTGACTCGCCTCTGATGAGACTGACCTGGTTCCTCAGACCAGGAACCTGCAGTAAAAGCAGGTTCAACATATTCTGGGTTAAACCAGATCACCTCATCCATGAAGGTCTGTCTTATTAGTGCTATGTGAAAAAATGTCTTCCTTTTGTCCTGAATGTGTACATTTAAAGGGATACTGTGTAACCTTTGGCTACCAGGGTCCTAAACTGGTCATTTCCTCCCAAATTAAACTTTTGACCTACATACATTGATGGATGATTTCTGGGGTTGACATACAGTGTTTGACACATGGCAGTGCTTCGAGGGGGCTGCCCTCTTCAGAAACCAGACAACGTAACTTTGCATTAGCGGATCAGTCTCTCATAGATCATGTGACCTGCAGCGCTTTGCTCTACAGCTATAAAACACGCTGGACTGTACTTCAAACTACTTTTTCCTTGAACTTTGTTCAAATCCGAAGAAACTAAGGAGGGTAAACACAGAAAAGATGGAGACTGTTTAGTTTTGCATGAATATAGTGTCGTCTGTGGGAAGTTACAGCTTTAGCCCCCTGGTGGCTAAAAGTTACTCGGTATCCCTTTAATAAGCCGATCAGTCTCACTGCAGTGCTACCAAAGCAGGAGCAGATGTGTCTGGATTTGTAGGTTTTCTGAAATAAATGTGGGGAATGTTTAATTGAAGCATGCGAGGCACTTTCAGCCTGTCTGGCTGTTTTTAATTCTCACCAAACACTCTGAAGAACAAACATAAAAGCTGGTCAAACAAGGCAGTGGGTGATACAGGTCTATGGTCGTTCAGGCTGCTCAAGTCTAGGCAAGGATTTTAGTAATTTTATGTTTTCAGCTACTAGACGGAGATATCTGTGGCTACGAGTGTGTGAAAGGTTCTGACCATGCATGATACATTTTTCAATTTTACCAGAGAAAATTGTTCAAAATGGCATTGTTCATTATTACAGTGTAAACCCTAAAACACTTTAAACGTGTTGCAGCACTCAAAGAAAAAGATGGATTGAGATAATAGAAATAACTATATGTCTAAGTGAATATATCGTTTTTATCACCCAATTAGTTTTTAATATTGTTCCGGGCATTTCTGATTAGGAGCTGAACATGTTGCAGGTCAGAAACATGTCTTCATGTCATTTTTAAAAGCATTTTTGACTCTTGTCCCCTGCATGGCGCAATCAGTCACATTTGTTAAGCAGCAGATTGGAGGAGAGCTCCTTCTTGAGATAAAAGTGTGACCTCTGGAGGCCATTTTCTGTTACTTCGGACGATGCTCTGCTCCACTTTTCTGAGACACGTGTTCTGTAAATGTTGTTAAAGCTGGAAAACAAATATGAATTTTCATTAAAAGCTGATGTTCAGTGGAAATCTCACCCGCTACCATGCATTTATGGAACAGTTTATACATTTCTTTTCAATTTCTAAGCCAATACCGGTGACAGGACTACTTTATTTTATGTTTTTAAAACTCCAGGGTTATTGAAGTGGATGAAAAAATGTGCAGATGATTGTGAGAGAAGAAATAAATTGAGTTCATGTAAAATGCATCGCAGAGTTACATGCATTTAAGAGATGCCAAACATTTTTAATTTTCTGTGCCAGAAATGTCGGGATTAGAAATCCCTCTGGTTCCTCTGACCCGGGATATGAGCCAAGCAATCACGCCGACATGCATGTCAGGAAAGACGCTTGTTCTCAGACCGTGCTCGCTTCTCATCATCCGAATCTTTCTGCCTTCCTTTCCAGGTCATATCATACACCAAAGACTCCATAAACTTGGGCAGCCCCCAGTTTCACGGTCGTGTGGGTTTCTCCACCAGGATGCCGTCACGCGATGTGTCGGTGTTCATCAACAACACCCAGGAGTCCGACTCGGGCCGCTACACCTGCCAGGTCATCATTCCTAACAACAGCGGCCTCACGGCGGAGCTCAACCTGGACGTGAAGGGTGAGGAGGAAACGGCAGGATCGTAGCGGGACCGATCGCGTCCGCGGTGAATCCAAACGTCGTAAAAATCCATCCTCTGTTTTGTCTCCAGTTCCTCCCAGTGTTCCCAAGTGCTCCATGTCAGGGAAACCAGTGCTGAAAGGAAACGTGACTATGAGCTGTAGTTCCAGCACCGGGAAACCCATCCCCATCTACAAGTGGAGGAAAAGCAAGCCCACGTCCGAGGTCTTCTTCTCACCCATGGCCAGTAAGTGGCTCATTGTGGAGCTTTTCACGGATTCAGTCCAAAAATCTCATTTACATTCAGAGATACATTCACACGTCACTGAGCTAAACTTCTATAGGAGGGAGAAACTTATGGAGGAAAGACATCAGCAACAACCTTAGACACGGTTCGGGACGGGTTATAACGTCATTTATCAACAATATGAGGTCTAAAACTCTACAGCGAGGAATATTTTTTATAAGTTGGAAACGTTCAGCCAGTTGTCACTCGAGGATCAGATGATGTGGCAAAAAATAAATAAATCTGCATCACATTCAATTTTAAACTTTAAGAAAACTAAACTATAAAATGACAAAAATTAAGTTTAGGTTTTATTTTTATCATCCTTCTGTGAGTTTTTATACATTTAAACTTAACTCCAACTTCGACACAAGATGCCAGAAAAAAAAAAAACCTGCAGTAGAAAATCATTTGCCATTGCATGATACTACAGCACAGCGCAACGAAATGGGTTTAGCAGCTCCACCACATGCCTGATAATTAGCCATAATACGCAAAAAAGATCAAAAATAAAAAATACTAAAGCATTTTTTATTATTTTAGAATTGTAAAAGAATTTATCCCAATATTTGATATTTTAACTTTTTTCCCACCCCTAGTAAACACATTTCAAACATTTGCAGGTGTTGGACAGTAGCCAGATGTGAAGGTCAAGTTTATGTATATCACATATTTCCAACAAATCATTCTGCCCGAAGTGCTTCATAAGCTGAAATACTACTAATATAAAAAGTTTATGATAATAAAAATAAAATAAGACTATTAAAACCAATTCTTAGAGAACCACTAAGACTAGTCAGTTAAAACTAAAGTTTCAGGTCAACTTGTGATGAAAGTGATTCTTTTAGAGGGATCTCAACTGTTGCAGTGATTGATCTGATATTAGGAAGGATTGTAGAGTCTGGGAGCTGCCACAGAAAAAACTCTGTCACCTCAAGCTCCGAGTTTTCTCCTAAGATTGGGTAAACTCAGCGGGAGCTCAGATAGGCCAGGAGGGGCTTTAAAACCAAAAAGTAACATGAGTGTGTTCAGGAAAATGGTGCAAGGAAGAATAAGATTTAAGATGCCATGCTGCTCCACGTTTTGCTCTGATGTGGAGCAAACAGATGTTTCCTGGATTTACCAAAAGATGAGCCAGTTTCCTTTGTTGTTTTCCACGGAAAAATTTATATAAGTTATAAAACATGTTAAACAATCTGCTCAGAAAGCCGTCGTAGGAAAACTATGCAGGAAAAATAGTTTTATAATCAAACCCTGCAGTTTAGCTGCAAAGGCGAAGCAAAGACTCCTGGGACGATGTCCACTTGGACAAATCAGACCAAGCTGTAAATGTCAGGCAGAGATGCAGCAGCGAGGAGAATAATAAGGCTGTACTGACCCAGTTATAAACACCCGGTTAGTGCTGGATGTATTTACGATGCTGCTGCATCGATGCACGTACGAGACGACTCCGTGCTTCTCAGACACACAAACCTCGTCTTCGTCCCGTTGCAGATGAGAAAAGCGGCACTTTGAAGCTGAGCAACCTGAGCAGCAACATGTCCGGGACGTACACCTGCACGGCCTCCAACGCCGCCAGCTCCGAGAGCTGCACCATCGAGCTGGAGGTCATCACCTGTACGTAACCCACGGCGACACCAGCCACGACTTTCAGGCTGCCGTCATGCTTGCTGATAGCATCTATGCTCCGTTATTCCAGCCAACAAAGTGGGAGTGATCGTCGGCGCCACCGTGGGGTCCGTGCTGGGCTTTATCTTCCTCCTCTTCGTCTGCCTCGCCTTCCTCGTCTTCTTCAGGAGGCGGAGAGACAACGAGGACGACATGGCCAACGAAATCAAGTGAGTTCACTGAGAAATATTCATCTGTTCAGGAGGCGACTGAACCCGGGCCGGGCCTAAAAACTATTTATGGATCTACTTTGGATTAGGGATGGGCAGAATTAATCACTGGATATGATTCGATAGTCACAGTTACCTTAATCGATTGATCGATCGCTAAGATTTTAATCAATTAAATGATCTTTTAGTTGATTAATCAAATTCATCTTTAGACTGGTGCTTAAGTTGCATATAAACTCATATTTTCCAGTGTAACTATTGAATGAAACCCATTTAAGTGACACAAGACTCAATCTTCATGTAATAAAAATCTAAATAAGAAAACACACTAGTTTTTTCCACTTTATCTTAATTTAAATATAAATTATAAATATTGAATTTTAATATAGAAATATAAATGATTAAAATCGATAATCATTAATTTTCCTGATAATCGATTAAGACAATTTAATCAAAAGCCCATCCCTACTTTGGATCAAACAGGATATGATGTAAACTTTGCTCTCATTTCGGTTTAAAAGATTTTTTCATTTAAAGTGATGCTGTGTAATTTTTGGCCACTAGGGGGAGCTGAACCAGTAACTTCCCACAGGCCAAACGGCACTGTGGTAACATGAAACTGTTTCCATCCTGCTGTGAATCTCTGACCAGCTGATAGTGAATCATTTGGATTTTCCTCTGTTGAAGGATCGGGTCCTACTCGTGGAGGATGTGTCTGATGCTTCTAGTTATATATGATCCATTTATCTCCTGCTTTTTATGGAAACGTCAGCTTTAGCCTGTAGCTTCTGGGACATACGGCGTATGAAAACCATAAAACTAAAGCAGCCAGTTTCTCATCGCTCTGTTATTACTTTGACTTTTGAATTAATGACAGGAAATGACCTGCGTTACTGCTGCAGAAAGGTTTAGAGTCACGTTAGCCTGGGTCTGTAGACGATTTGCTTCAACTAGCAGCATCAAGACACAGCCGCAGCGTTCTGCAGCTCATCAGGACTTACTGCTGTTGTTCTGAATAAACGCTGCTAGAAGACGTAGAAAAGTGAATCATGATCACATGATTACCGGATCTGCTACCAATAAGTCACAAAGTCTGGTTTGTGCAGAGGGCAGCTGCTTCGGAGCGCTAACACTCATCAAACGCTGCGTGTCGACCCCAGAAATCCTCCATCATTACTCACATCAGGCTGATGTTCGGGCCAGAAGTTACACAGTGTTCCTTTAAGTTATAATGATGATGGGTTTGGTCTGACGTTACCATAGCTACGCATCACATGAATGCTTCTTACAACTCTCATCCTCTCCTCACCCCCTCCTCCCCCCCAGGGAGGACGCTCAGGCTCCTAAGCGCGTCTCCTGGGCAAAGAACGGCATGGGCTCCGACGTCATCTCCAAGAACGGCACGCTGTCCTCCATCGCCTCCAGCCCCCACCACAAAGAGCCCCACCACCACCACAACCACCACCACCACCTGCAGCAGGACCCGCAGCACCCCCCCCCAGACACCGCCTCCATCATCACCGCCACGGGGAGCACGGCTGGCTACAGACCCTCCCGCCACCAGGGGGCGTCCACCCCCACCCACTACGGCTACAACAACAGCAGCACGCTGCCGCGGGGGCCGCCCTCCCCCTCCGAGGCCATGACCAACGGGAACCCGCTGGCGGTGCAGGAGCGCTACACGCCGCTGCCCCAGGCCGCCGCGCCGCCGCAGACCTTCGGCCCGCCTCAGACGCAGCGCCACGCCGTGCCGCCGCCCCCCCCGCTGCCCACCTCCACCATCACAGCCTCCAACATCAGCCGCATGGGAGGGGTGCCCATCATGGTGCCTGCACAGAACCAGGCCGGCTCGCTGGTGTAACGTCGTCCTCTCACACCTTCACAGCGTATTTTTCCTTTGAAAAAAAAAAAAAGGGAACACTTTGTTTTATTTACACTTTATCAAAGAGATGCAGAAGAAGAAAAGATGACTTCCTGCGTCCAAGCCATCCGACATGCCGTTTACTCGCTTTAAACATACTTTATATTTTGTTTTCATTGTATATGCTGAAGATGACAGTCGTCCTGTATCCTGCTTTTTCTACTTTCTTATACGTTCTCTTTTGTCATTTTATGTTTGGAAGCGTTGAACCATCTGGAGAATTTTTATCTGTTCGCTTTAATTCATCCATCCTTCATTTTTACTACCTGAAGCAGGACTCAGAGACCAACGCCTGGCTGGAGGAACGCGGCTCAAAGATTGTGAAGATTAATGTACAAATGAGTTTGTTTCTGCAGCAGAGCACAGAAAAGACGACATAATGTATCCTTATGGTCAATTATGGCGCCCGAAAATATCCTAATCCTTTTGTTTTTTTCCAGCGAGGGCTTCCATTTCATTTCATTTGATAAAATGCTCTTAGATGATTCTTTAAAGACGGATTAGCGAAAGCTTCTTATGATATTGAGCACTATCCAGAGCTGCACTGTGGCAACTCTGCAGAGAAGAATTTTCACCCGTGGAAGCTTCCCGCAGCGTCAGAGGTGTACATAGGATATTTATTGGGTGTTAGATGAGGCAGGCGAGGCGTCACCGAACCAAAGATGTCCAGTACGCGTGGCGTCTTTACGTCAACATTCATACGTTATAGCTTTGTTTCCACCTGTAGAGAACAGAAAGGAAGAGGAAGGGGTTTAAAAAAAGCATTTTCATTTAATGCCAAATGCTTTCATTTCTTTAAAAACAAACCTCCGACCTTCAACCCGCAGAAGAGAAGCTGATTTGGCTATCAGGTCCTCATCACTGGTGGCCAATTCTTTTAACTTTATGTAGAATTTGTTCTTTTTAAACATATTTGTTGGTTCATTTAACTAAAACACTGGATTTTAAAAGTTGTCTTTTCTCTTCTTCTCCAGTCCGTCATGTTTCAGCTGAGAGTTTACTGGCTGAGCTTCCAGACTCATCCCCAGTATTTGAGCCGCACCGAGACCATAAATCCATCTGTGTTGGTAAAACTGATACCAGAGACTGCTGTGGATTGTGTAAAATGAAATAAAAAAAGGAGATATTTCTGTGTGGTTCAGCTCAGACACAGAGGCTACATGTTCATCATCCCAGCCCTTTCCTGTCCAGTATAGGCCTCTGGAGCCCAAATAATTAGTTTATTTTTCTATTAAACACCAAACGAAGAAACGTGTTCCTCTGGAAACGATGAGGTCACTTAATACAACTAAATTCAGGGGAAACATGAAAGTGGATTTCATCATGCACATTTCCGCTCAATGACTCGACAACAAGAAACTTTCTACGAGTTTAGAATAAAAAAGTATTATTTTTCTATTTTATAATCGTTTTGACCCTTCTGAGTTTCTGATGGAACTGACTCTAGATAAAGAGAAGAAAAGTGTCTGCTCTGCTGCATGGTCGTTACACTGGATTATCTGTTTGTTATCTGGCTTTTTGCTGTGTCGCTTTTCTAAAAGTTTTCCTCCAACTGCAGAGTGACGCTTTGTTGGGTTTTTTCTGATTGTTTAAGGAATGAAATGTGGAAGGAGTTGATGAAAACAGATCTAGGAGTAGGATTTATCACATGAACAGACTCTAAGTGTGAATGGGTCATTTAAAGATGTACATTAGGAATATTAACGTGTATTCAAGACAAGCCTTTATTTTTCTACAGCAGAGTATGAGAGCACATGAAGAGATCTTTATACCGTTGTAAATCTTATATGAACTAAAGAAGTGCTCACTGTCACACTGAGTTAGAAACCAGGATGGATTCTATAACTTCTGTGGACAAACCGGTGGCCAAACATTTGTTTTCTTTTTATTTATACAGACCTAAACTGCGGACTTCAGGGTGCAGCCTGCACTTGTATCCTCCATATTTATGTTCATGGAAAATGCCTTGTATGATATTTTCAATTAAATCTAAATGAGCAGTTGTCTGCAAGTTGTTGTTTTTCTGTCCAAAAGCTTAAAATGTTGCCTGTTTTTCTGAATAACAACCACTGATGGACTGATTGCTGATATTATTCATTATAGCGTGGGAAGCGACTCAAAACAACCACAAAAAAAAAAGAAAGACACATAAAGTAGGGATGGGCATAATTAATTGAGGATCAATTAATCGATTAAGATTTTAAGATGTAGGACCTACAGTAGGGACATATTTTCCAGTGTAACCAGTGAATGAATCCCATTTAACTGCCACAAGAGTCAATCATATTGTAAAAAAAAGTTTAGACAATGAAACACACTAGGTTTTTGTAATTTCAGTTCATTTAAATATAGGCTAGAAATATTGAATTTTAATATAGAAATATGGGTGATTAATTGATCATTAGCTCTCCTGATAATTGATTGAGACAATTTAATTAAATGCCCATCCTTAACACAAAGTGATACAGAAAGTGAAAGACCTCTGAATGATGCAGCAGAAGGAAAAGACAGATGTTTGTAATGGTGCAAGTAACAATTAACTGCAGACATATGCAAGTAGCCTAAGTACAGTTATATTTATATAAACACTTTAGACTGTTAAAAATGTGTCACACATGCTGGAGAGAAACTTACGTACTGGGATACACTCACAAAGACCAAAGAAGGAATAAATCGCTACAGACTGGTTGATGAAAAACATGAAATGTTCCTGCAGCCAGAGGTCTGCAAACTGCCAGCTACAACCCAACCATCGAACCGAAAATGTAGAAGTTAAACTCTTCTCTGATTTTAAATCGGAAATATAATTCTTTGTCCATATAATCAACAGGAATAACTCAAATTAATATGTCTTAAAAGCAAAAACCATGTGAAAGGTACAACAGATGTGGAAGCATATTTATTTATGTATGTATTTAATAGAAACGCATTAAGAGAAACAGAAGTATCTGACTGCAGTGACAGTCAGGAACCCGACAACTGGAATCAGTCCTGACCGACACTGGGACTAGGGTTAATCCTAGTCGAGTCTTTCAGCTACATGTCAGAATTTCTGCTTACTGTGTTCAAAGATCCTGTATGCTGGTCCCTCTACAGAGAGAGCTAAGCTCCCATGAAGACAAGGCCAAAAATGTATGTCGGCTCATTTTTAATAAAAAAAGAAAAACAAAGACTAAAGATGCAAATGAACCAGAGAAATGATCGCAGAGACGAAACACATTGGGGTCAGTGCTGTTAACATCTGCTCTGAGTATATTGGTCTGTTTTCACACCGCTTTGGTGGATCCACCAGAAAAGTTAGTTTTATCTAAACTAACAAACAAGACATCTTACTGCTCACCTGATTACGCAACTAATTCTACAATAATGTGAAGCATAGTTCAGATATTAAATGGATTTTTGTTTTACAGGAACATCACAGACGTGTTTTCATTCTGTTTGATCCTCAGCTGTGATAACGACAAAATAACTTTCATTAAAAGAAACCTGCTGAGATCACAAGTTGTCCCTCAGGACAGAGACAGAGACGGATCGTATTCCCAGGATGAACACATGTAGAATCTCTTACTGCAGCATTTTCCACTAATCACTCTGTCTCATTGAGCTAAAAACTAAACCAAAGCCTGTCATCTGTCCTAGAAGGAGGAATTGATCGCATTTTTGGTAGTAATTAATATAAAACACATGGAGATTTTTTTCATAGACTACTCGTATGTAGTTAAACCGCAGCTGTTCCAGCTTTACACCACAAGGTGGCAGCAAAGCAGCTTTTAATGCATCCACTCTGTATCAGTTAATAACCAGAATAAACCTGGTCAAAGTAAAAATCATGAAGTCATAGCAGAGCAAGTGCGAGGAGAAATGAGTAAAGGATGGTTGATGTCCAAGGATTGTTTACTATGACATCACAATATAAAAATGTGTCATCCAGACATCGTCCAATCAGACCATTATTCTCATCTGTGCACGAGTGACAAGAAACATTCAGGCACCAGAAAATACTTACAAGAAATATTATATATGTTAAATTCTCTTCAGATGCCTTCATTCCATGAAGATGACTAAAGAATTGGTCCTGGACTTCAGGAAACCCAAGAACAACCCAATTCCAACCCTCAATCTTAGTAAGTACACAGTTTTAGGTTCATCATAGATTAAAAAAATTCTTACAGAAAATCACCAACATGGATCAGAACATCACTGGCTACCCCCCGCCCCCCCTCTCCCCTCCTCTCGGCAGCTGAAAAACATCATCCTGGACATCACTTATTTGACCTTCTGCCCCTGAGGAGGTGATACTAGTCAATGGTGTCTTTCCACAAACCATGCAGTAATATCTGGTGAATTTACTCTTTATTTATTTCTGTACTGGTTTTAAGATTCACCTGACATGCCGTGAGGTAACAAACATGTCTCCTAGTAGAACAGTTCTCTAATTCTGTACATTGGCCAGTATAAATTCTTACCTTTATGCAGACTGTTGGTTGGACTGATGAACATCTGGATGCTGAGCTGCTCCTCTGGTGAACATCTGGCACTGATTCCAGCAGCTGTGTGGCTGATGTCCATCCATGCTTTCCCCGTTTGTCCGGAACATCACTTTTTTGGGCCACAGTGTCCAAAAAGCGTAATACTGACTTCCTGACGACAATATTACTGTGTACATGATCCGTTACTATGCCAACCATATTGCACATATTGCACCTGTCCAGGTGAAATATGTCATCACAGTTTCCGTGTCTTTCTTTAAATAGCTTGTCATGTCGAAGTCCATAAGTTGAGGTCACTTTTACTTTTGTGTGTGAGCCGAACTCTCCTTTTCCTCATCACACTTCGACGTTTTCCCGCTTTAGCTGCACGTGCTGCTGCAATTAGCGTCAATAAGATGTCACCTGTCGGTCTCTGTTGTCAACATACTGACAGGTGACACCAGCCAATCAGTGATTCGGACAATAAGCAGGAATGATGGCCCACAGGTGGTGACAACAGCCAGTCACGGTGCAGACAAGTGGTCACGTGGACCGACCACAGTGCAGAACCATCTGAAGCAATTTTACCCCCAAAGCCAGACTGAGGTTGCTTTTTCCTTCTTTAAGATACAATTAGTTTATGGTTGTCTGTCGTTCATACTTTTTGATTGCGCCCTGTGCATTACTGTCTTTATAACAAAGGGAATAAAAAATATGAATGAATCTTGTGAACAAAACAGTCCACTGGAAAATGCTTATGGAATTTTAATTAAATATATCAACAAATAATATCAATAAATAAAGATAAATTAATATCTTTACAAATGATAGAACACAATTAGACAAATTAATGTAAATGTAAAGATCATAGCTATAGAACATGCATTGAATCCAGTAAATATTAAAACATGACTAAAGGCTTGTAGTGACATCATCATCGTGAGATCTGATAGGCTACCATAATCATGTGACAGAGGAAATACAACAGGGCTGGTTTTCTTATGCAGTTAAATAGAAAGCAAGTTGCTTTTATTTATTTTTGCACAGGGGTATTGACATATTTTAAAAAGTGTTAAATCGAATATTTTGACTGGCAGATATTAAAAGTAGCGTACCAGTCCACCCATCCATGTCTGCAACACTGGGCTTACAGCAGCTCTGGCAGGGAAAGCTGTCCCTTGGAACAATGCTCTGTTCAGTACATTTAAAGGCACACTACGTAACTTTCTGACTTTCAGAGTCTTTGTTCTGGACTCGTTTGATGGCACAGTGATGTCTAGTATCTGGATCCCTGGAGCTGTCCGGAGGCTGAAGAACTGCTCTTTACGACGTATTCATCACGGCATGACGCTGCAGCCGAGTTTAAGCACCGCATTACATGCCTGCAACCAGAACGACTGTTTGGAACGCATACCGTGGTTAATTCAACAAAGAAGCCACGAGAAGACTTTACTGGAGGAAGGGTAGTAAAGAAAGAGAGAAGGTGTCTTTAAGGAGCAAATATCAGATTCGTGATTTCTTTTTTTCTTTTTTCTCCAGGACTGACTGGTGGAGAACGGCCGAATTAAGGATCAAAGTATTGACTGTGACTCACTACATCCACATTCAGATGGTAGGGTCAGAATGCAGCGGAAACATTGTGAAAGCATGAATCCGTCCTGCCTTGGATCAACCAATCAGGCTGCTGCTGGTGGAATTTTGTGGGAGATAATTTCTTTTCAGACTTGGGGTCCCTTAGTACCACCGAGTGGGGTTTAAAGACCACAGCCAAGTATCATTGATATCGTTACTGGAAGATTCATCATCATCATGGATGCAGCAAATGTGTGAGTCTGTCATGTCATTATGAAGCTAAATCTCTGAGGAATTTTTCCATCACTTTGTTGGATCTATGACACCACGATTTAAGGCAGTTCTGGGGGTAAAAACGGGCTCCAACCCAGTACAAGCAGGATAATAACAGGTCGGTGAGTATAAATAAGTCAACCTGACCCATGAAACGTCGGCCTGTTCTGCTCTGTAGAAGACATAAAGAAGAAGCGCTCTCACCTTCAGGGTTGAATGTTTATTAGAATTTGCAGTTAGCGATGCAACATTCACCTACATGGAGCAAAGGAAGTCATAAATATGCAAATAAGCACACCTTCACTGAAATCAGCTGGTCTGGTCGGGGAGGAGGGGGCATGATATCCAAGGAAAACTCAGTGATACACCTCCAGGTGGGATGAACAGAAGCCTGTCGCTCACATGATACAGTAAATAAAAATAGAAAATCTGCAACAATGTTTATATCAAATATTGAGTTACAAATGAAAAAAATAATACAAAAAAGTCAGAAGAGCACTGGATATTCAGACTGTGAAAGAAGCGTTGTAATGCACTGCACTGCACCCGTAATAGTAGTCGTGTGTGTTTTCCTCTCACTCATGTGGAGCTACAGTACTGAGTTGGCAGAGAAAGGTGCATGGCTTTTGTATTCAAATGAACTACTTTTCTCATTGGAAAGAATACAGGAGTGTGTGAGTGTGTTTGTGGATGACAGTGTCCGTATGCATCGGTCAACACAATCAATCAGAATCCAGTGGTTAGGAGGTCAGTCCGTGAACTCCAGTCAAAACTTGGCCACACTGAAATTCTGTTTGAGGAAAGAAAATCAGACAGAAATGAAAAAAGCGGTGACGACGCTGTCTCCCTGTTCCAGCGTGATCTTTGTGATCGTTACGATGTCATGCTCCGTTAGTGAAGTCCTGAAAAAGTGGGGGCTCGGCCGTCCCCCACTCACTATACAGATGGCGGCCGTTGTGATGTCTGGCCTGAAATGATGTGCGGGAAGGGAGGAGGTGAGCTCAGCGAGAGGCAGTAGTCGGAGTTTAGGTGGATACGATAATGTCGATGGCTAGGATCCATGATGACGATGGTAAAAGAGGGGAGCTCATGCAGTTCGGGCCAGAGACGCAGAGGGTTGGAGACGACCTCGTCCACGCTTTGGCCCCTGGCCTGGCGGTGCTTTAGGTAGGACACAATACTAAAAAGGGAAGAGAAACCGAGCGATTTCAGCAGTTAAGTAAAATTTTTAATAAAAAATGACTCTGGAAGAATTAAAGGTTGCATCAGTAAGTTTACCTTTTAATATGTAGTCAGTCAGCAGTGTGGGCACCTTCTCACTGTCTTCCTTCATGGCATAGAGGACTATGTGAAAAACAGGGTAAATATGAATGCATACAAGCCAAAGTGCTATCGTACACTGGTTCATACAAAAAGCTTTTTATTTTTATGATATAAAATTTGTCTTATACAGGAAACTCTAGTTTTTTCCCTTTAAAGCCCAACCTAAGAAAACTGTGAGAAAAGTCCAATTATTTTAATCCCTTCTTAATTGGACCCTTTAACAAAATGCGGGAAAAAATATTTTGCTATATTTACCATCTATTCTAATGTGACATGTAAAAAGTAATAATAGTCGTCTTCTGCTTCCTAGTATCCATGAGGAGGCAGAAGACACGTATCAGATTATAACCTGCAGGGTTTTGAGTAAAATATACCATAAATCTATGTCAAATGTATCAATTTTGATGCTTTTGGGTTTTATAGGGTTAAAAAAAGCCTAAACACTGTGGGGAGCACGGTGCAGTGGGAAACTGCTGAAGGGGGAACCGTTTTCACTGCTGCACTCCTAAACGTGCGCAGTAGATCGAGATGTGCAGGTGAATTACGTGGAGCTGCTGCTCCCTCCGTGCACATCATCGCGGCTCTGTTGGTGCACATGGCACCGTGTATAAGAAAGTGTCTTGACAAGTTTCAGAATTCAATTTCTAATGTGACACTGTCTCCAGGTTTTGGATTTTTGTTGGATTTCTGTCTGCTTCTTGTATGCAGTCCTGTTTTTTTCCTGTAGGTTCACTCCCAGTTCCAGTCTGTCCCATAGTTTCTCTCCATGGTTGTCTTTGGTTTTTGTCTGCTTTCCTGTTTTATTTTGTGGTCCATCCCCGTGTAAAAGCTGCAGATTGTAAATACAGATGCATTTACATCTCTGGGTTTTTATTTGTTCACCTAAAGATGATCATGGCCCCCCTTCTGTCATCTCTGCCGTTTTTGTTTGTACTAGCCTGCTTCTTGGTGTTGTTTTTTTGGCCCTATTACATTAAAGTGTAACTAACCCCTAAATCAACTTTTTTTCGCTGATAAACTGTTTAAACGGGTGTTTAGTTGTCTTAACTACATGTCCCAGTCATTATTTTGACATTTTAGTGCATATTTGCTAAAATCTTAATTTTAAGCCAAAAACCGTCTGTGTGGCTCCC
>JAVQJG010255367.1:0-18505 GCA_036024015.1 Craterocephalus amniculus | reverse complement strand
CACCCGCCCCCCCCCCCCCCCCCCCCCCCCCCCCCCCCCCCCCCCCCCCCCCCCCCCCCCCCCCCCCCCCCCCCCACGTGGGATAAAGTAAGCTAAAAAAAAAAAGCTTCAGGCACATTGTGACATCTTAGAAAGCATGCAGAGGATTGATCACTTCAAAGATGCCAGTTCCCCCAAAGGAAACCAATAATTAAAAAAGTTACATACTTTGCTACTTTCTCAGACACTTCTTTCTTGGTTCAGAACTCTGTTCTGCAAGGACAGAAAATAATAAAAAACAGAAGTAAAAATTTACAGTATTCACATGCAAAATAATGTCCACACACACAGTCAAATGTTATTTTCATTTGGAATTTGAGTCCAGAATATGGACCCATATCCCAACACGCACAGAAAAAGGAGGCCTCAATGATTAAAGCTTCAATTGGTCCTGCAGAGCGGAGGAGTTGGTCTCAACCCCTGAGCTGCCTCACCGGTATCACAGTGTACAGTTCTGAAAAGCTGAAACAGCATTGTATGTCCTTGGCCAGTTTGATCAAAACGTGGGTAAACAGTGGAGAAGGCGATCAATACTGTGACGTATTGCTTCTGTTTGTTCATGTGGTGTTATTACTGTCATGATGACAATAATGGGAGGATGTAAACAGTCGTACATGTGGAAAGAAGCATTATACCTGCTTGCATATTCTTGTCTTTTCAATGCCATTTCAACAGTTTGACTTTGTTTCTTTATGTAACAAGTGTCTCTAATGCTGAATACACTGTCCATATGTGACATATGGATTATGATTCGATTAATCTTTCAGTCCATTAGGCATATAGAGATGTAAGGATATTTTTTATAGAGATGACAGTCTGATGCTAAAGTCTCTTTCCTCTGGTTCCATGAGCACTGTGGTCAGTTTTGTACCATTGCACAGCAGAGGAAACCACAGAAATTGGTGCATGAGTTCAGCAAATGTATCTTTTAGCCAAGCAGAAAAAAAACAAAACAAAAAAAAAAGAATAAACAAAATTAGAACATTTATGCCTTAATAGGGTTGCTCTATGAAAATATACTGTGGCTACTGTAAAAAAGAACAGCCTCACAGGCCTTTGAGGTTTTTCTTGATGCAGAGGGGGCAGCGTGTGCAGCTGGTAACCCTCAGGAAGTAGAGATGGTGGCGGGAGGGGGGGTTCGTGGCTGCAGCTTTTGTCCCTAGTGGATGGGGTTAATGTCTGTGCGGTGGTTGGTTTGTCCGTGCACAGTGCTGCCCCCTACAGTCGTGGTGGAGGTGGTGATGGTGTTGTGCTGGATGACCTGCTGCTGGGAGCATGCTGGGGCCGGGCTGCCTGCTGGGCTGCTCTCTGGACCTGAGGAGACAGCAAGAGTCATGATGGAGGGTTGAACAGGTTGTGTGGAGAGTGCAAATCCTGTGATTTTATCCCACTAAACGAAAGACTGAAACATGCTAATGAAATATCAAAATAAACACAAACCACACATTATTATAGATAAAAAGCGTTTTATTAAAAGAAAGAATTATTTAACACTAAATTCACATGTGCCATTACAAAGACAAAAATAAATTTATAACACAAATATGGAAAAGTGAATCACTCAACTCCATAAACATGCATGATGAATGCTGGACACATTGAAGGTGACATCTGTACACAGGCTAGACTCATCAATGAAAGTCATTCCAGCCCAGTCTGGGAGTTGGCTTTCTCCTGCATAAAAGAACCATTCAGCCACCAGGGATGTGAGCCTTATTTTCCTGCACTAAAGCCACACAGGGAGGTGCCTTATCCTAATTACATGGAAATGTCACTCGAATCCATATCAAAGGGAGGGGCTCTGATGTCATGTGAAGCTGAGCCGGCGCACCGTCCAAAAAGTCTCTGAGATGGTGGGCAACGCTTTGCCAGAGTTCAGACTGTGATGCTTTTCTCACGCTGAGTCTGAGTCGCCTCTGTGCACAGAGGTGCTGGCCAGATGGAAAAATAAGTCTCTCAGGAGATGCAGACGACCAACTCCCAGTCCAGGCTGGCTACCAGAGTGTGCAACACCCAGATGTGAAAGGATTGGTCTTGTGGCAAGCGTGGGAGCTGGATACCAGCACATCAGAGCGAAGAGTCTAGGCAGTAACTATGTGTCCATCAGACTTATGTTTGCACCGGTGATGGGGTGTTTCTGGTCTAATTCCCAAGTGTCTGTGTGTGTGTGTGTGTATGTGTGTGTGCGTGCGTCTGGGTTTATGTTTGAGCTACTCACTGAGGTAACCTTGGGACTCTTTCTGCATAGTGGTGATGGGGCAGTCCTTGTGAGTGAGCAGAAGCTGCTTGAGTTGGGTCACCTCATTCTTTAGCATGGTCACTTCATTCTGGGATCAGAAGAGAAAAAAAACATGACTATTCTGAAAAGTTTAGGTAATCTACCCTTTTTTTTTACTATGTTTTATAACTAATATTAGTATTATTAGACATTAATATTAAATTGGAGACTGCTAACACATTTACATATGAACCACAGTGACCAAAATACCATGTGACACGTATGACATCAGCTGTGTGTTTGAGGTCAAACGTAAATGCTGACAGTTGTGCGTCAGCGCTAACTGTAGACAGATTTAAAAGCCCTGAGGTTTGTTTTTTTTTGTTTTGTTATTTTACCTGAAGCTGCATATTGGTCTGAGTGAGCTCCTCTGCTTTCTTCTCTAAGGACATCACCCACACTTTCCTCTTCTGTCTGCACCTCGTTGCGGCCGCTCTGTTTCGTTCCAGAAACTTTCGCCGCCGTTCGTCTGGATCCTCATCCACCACTCGTCTGCGCCGCCCGCCGCTGGGTGGCGGAGACTGCAACGTCTGCGTGGGCTGCATCTGCTGGGTTGCAGGGGACATCTGAAACATGTGGCGCATAGGAGTAGCATTACAGGGATGTTTGATGAGACAATGTCTGTCTGCCACCATCAAACAAGTCCTACACCTGGAAAACAGCGCGTCACCTGTCTGCTGTCACCACTCCGCTGCCCCTTAAAGCTTCCCCGCTTGTAAACAAGCATCTATACATTATCTCCTCCAGCTATTTAATGGCTGGCAACTTCCCCAGAAACAACATCTGTTTGTACCACGTGCCGTAGGAGCCGGGCTGCGTGTGCGCCAGGAGCGAACGAGTGCGTGAGTGACTGGACCAATTCACAAGGCTGCCCACCTTGTTAAAGAGGTGTCAGAAGGCAGTTTTCCAACGCCCACTTCCACTCATACTAACAACACCAGACACAGTCAAAAGACTGGTTTCTAAAACCGTACATGCACTGACAGATCTTGACATAAACTTGGCAAAGTCGAGTGTTTTCAGTCTTCAGATCATTACCATTTTTATGAGAACCATGGAAAATACAAGCTGCTTTAATGGTGTCTGTGCATACAGAGAGAGTTGTTCTGATGCCTTAGTGGCACATCTGGAACACAGTGAAACGTATTTCCCCATGTCAGACTGACCTTCATCTGAAATGATTGGCACTGCAAACGGAGGATGGACAATGCACGGACAAACAGTATCGCCTCATAATGCTGCAAGCAAGTCTTTCAATTAAAAAGAAACCAAATACATTCAGAGTTAAGATGTTCCTGCACCATGGCAACCAGTACTAATACTGTAAAACTCCTGCACCTGGAGCACACAAATACATCTGCATAGCTGAAGCTTGGTGGTGCATGTTGGAAGGAAGCAGTTCTTTCTTAAATATCTTTTATAATCACGAGCTTATGACCTTATGACAGGCGTCAAACTCTGACCTGTGGCTGACCAACCTCACAAGAAAAGCTGCATTTGACAAATATGCCAGGAAACTGCTTGGTGTTATGGCTGCAGCGGAGGAAAATGAGTTTGTCCACTGTGGATTTTAAGCATCATTGCAGCTATGCTTCAACACTAAACCACTAATAGCGGACTTCAAAACTGCTCAAAGGGCCCCTAAAGCGCTGCTCTGTTTTAGTCATGGTACACACACACACCGGCCTCTCGCTGTGTGAGAGCATTTTGTGCGCCGGATAGTTAATGTGTTATTGAAATTGTGGCTTTGGCGTTGGACCATCTAAAAGCTTCGAACTCTCCCGGGAATGCACTTCACTTACCTGGGATGCAGAGTGCATCGGCGGGTGCGGTGAGGTCTGGTGTGGGTGCCCGGGATGGAGGTGGGGATTGTGGGAGTTGTGATGGGGGTTGTGTCCCTGCGGATGGTGGTGCGCGCCCTGGCCGTGGCCTTGGCTGTGGTGGTGGTGTCCGTGGTGCTGGTAGGCGTGTGGAGGGGCTTGCAGGTGCTGGTGCGGGTGCGAGTGCATGTGATGATGGCCGCCTTGTTCCTGCCGTGATGACATCATCTCCATCATGTGGCCCATGGAGTTCATGTTGCCGTTGGCAATGGCACCAGGGTGGTGTGAAAGTGCAGCCTTCAGCCTCTGTTTAGATTAAACGGACAAAAAAAACACAGCACTTAACGGCGTTCTGTTGTTAGTATTTATTTTATATTATTCTACGTGTTGGACTCTTTCAGTGTGTCGATAAAGTGCTGGAGAGCCGGATCACATGCTGCTGATGACAAGACAGATGGATGCATAAATCCATATGTCAGGAGAACAAATCAAAAGCACTTAGGCTGTCCTCTGTGTCTCCTTCAGTCCTGTCATTCTTTCTCTTCACCTTTCACGATTGCCATCAAACTAGTCCCTCCTCTTCATATTCCTAATAGCCTATTTCTCTCTTATACACGTGAGTGTGTGTGTGTGTGTGTGTGCGTGTGTGTGTGTGTGTGTGTGTGAGATGAGTTAGCTGGCGAACCTCAGACTGCTCTATGCCTGCTGGCCCTGCTTACATTGGGTTTGTTGCTTTAACTGTGTGGTCTACTTAGCCCTTACTGTGATGGTGTCTATGAGAAGTCGGTGAAAAAGACCAGAGGAAGGCTCTCTAAAGGCACACTTGTTTTCCTCATGTTTACCAAATGCACCTCTCCTCTCCTCAAGTCTGTTTTTCTGTGCACCACATAGAGAAGACCGCAAGAGCACAAGCCTAGACATAAATCAAAAGAAATACGTGACACATTTACATTTAAATGACTTCTAAAACCGACTATCTAACTTTGTTTCATGTGAGGGAATAACACATCTTATATATTTTAGCCCTTTGTACTTTTAGCAAAAATGCTACCAGCAGAAATGCGAGCAGATATTCAACCCAAGGCTACTGTTGTGAATTCCACAAAGTTTTTTATCCTCTTTCCCAGTGCTCCCTTTACTCTCCCCGTTCCCTTCCCCCTTCTCCCAGCTGCTGTCAGTAAGTCCAAGGCTCCGTATCTTTTAACAACCTTCACATTCATGATTCCCATTGGGAATGGCATCCAGCTGGTTCAGCTCACAGTACTGGGACATGACCAGAGCAAAACATCAGCCCTCCCCTCCTCACTCACACTGTCTGTGAGACAGGAGAGGCACATGCAAATAAATCCCTTTAAAAAGACAAAAGTTAATTTGAGGAGTGCATCAGCTGGCTTGTGTTGTATTTGCTAACGTACGTATCTATAAAAGGATTTTCAAAAAGTTAAGTTGTCGTTACCTGGCTTTCCTTGGAAAGAGTAAGATAGAGAGAGCAGCAGATGAAACCGGCACGGCATAATTATGACCTCGTCGAGCCTGTTTCGGTTGAGTAGAGTTTCTGTTTGTCATACCAAGAGATGTCACACATTCTGACACAAATACATTTCTGACACTGTTTTGTAACTTCAGAAGACTTATTTTAAATTTTGCTCTCTGAGTATATATATATATATATATTTATATATATATATATATATATATATATATATATATATATATACAGTACCTTCACCACATGCTCATGAGCTCAACTCTCAAGGGCCACAGATATGAGGGTTAAAATACCACAGTCTGTACTAACGCACAGCGAGTGTCCTCAGGCCTGCAGCTGCCCACAGCTGCCCACAGCATCACAGTCATGCTGACATTCATTGAAGGTAATAAATAATAAACCTAACTGAAAAGCAGCATAAGTTTAATCTATAAGCTTTGGTATGAAATAGCTATCTGGTAATGGTATTTAAAAAACAGATATTATAAAAACCTGATACGCGTCTAAAAAAAAGTCTAAAGAGGATGATGGATTTAAAAGGCTTACAGATCATCATAGTCTCCTGCGTTGACAAGGACATCCTTTGTGATGAATTCTAAGGCTGGCAGCCCTTACTGAACACCTTCCCTTAAGCTATCAGCTTGTTGTGTGCAGCAGAGAGGTGAGGCCCACCCCTCTTGTGAAAGCCAATCAGGGATCGAAAGGCTCCTGCCACTCACAGAGCAGGCGATCACCTGAATGTAGTGAAACCAGAGGGTGCCCATCTACCTCTCCTCTCTGCTTTCGCAGCCCTGGCAAACATATCTGTGTGTGGCTAAGATGCTCATTTGGTGCAACTGCAGCTCCTTGCCTAACAGGCGCCAGGAGAGAAGGACGGAGAGGGAGGGAGCAATAAGAGAGAAAGAGACCAGAGGTGGGGAGAGATTAGATGGATTCCGGTGTCTCTTCCTCACACAATCATCCCAAAACACAGATTGCTCATTTATCAGTGTGTCTGGGAGCTTTCCAGCTGGCAGCGCAGCCCTTTCTGTTTATTAATTGAATTAGCCTGCATCTGAAGAGGGCAGAGAGTGTCAAATCACAGAGGTTGGACAGAGAGCCGAAGGGGGTGGCACCACAACTCCTACTGGTGATGGTTTAAACACAACAATGCATAAGAGTGACTGAATTGTGAAGTAGAAGGAGAAAACGCTTTTGGGAGACATCTAATCAAGTATTAATATCCAAGGTATGAACACACTCACATGCAGCGCTCTTTGCGTTTATTTGAGGCCTAGACTTAGAAAAGAGACGATAAAAAGCCTGACAGTTGTGCCTAATGAATTCAGAGCTGCAACCCCTGTTTCTTAGTTAAATTCACTCATTAAAAAACCCTTTCTTACTGATAACCGTGTACCATATGAATGAGGAAACATTTAGCTACTTTAACAAGCGACACGTATAATATCAACTCGACTTTTTAAAAGTGGAGGTTGTGTAAAAAGCCGGAGCTCACATTTTGTTACAAGAGAAAACCCTTACCGTGCTATAAGCCTGTTCCTGACGCTATCTCTGCACCAGTGTCTGCCTCTGTTCCATCCTGAGTTGAGACGCATCTCAGTTAAACCCCACTCAGCCAAAACTTAAGTCTTCGTATCCAGAACCACAGTGACGCAACTAAGGGACGTTAGCAGAGCGATGATGAGCAGGCTGTGACTCTCAAACACCTTCATCAGCTCCCTAATGACTCTTTAACACATGGTTGTATTTCTCCAGACTGTGCTGAGCACAAGAACTTAACCACAATGTGCATTTTGCTGTAATAACACACACACACACACATGCATACACATTTCTCCTGCACCAACATGGCTGCCACAGAAAACAGTCATTAAATCAGTGCAGGTGTTAGCCTGTGGCAGCACAGAGCACTTGCAGATGGGATGGCATACTACGGATCACATTTTGACCTGCTGTCACTGGGAAAAGTGAAAACAAAGCCAAGGAAAAAGAGGTCTCTGTGACACCATAAAGAGATGGTCAGTTTCTTCCACCGTAATTCTATCAAGCCGTAGCATAAATATGTGCATTTGACACTACAATTCACGGGTTCTGAAAGTGTACTAAAAGTAGTGTCAGTATTGATTTTTCCGCTGTTAAAACATCACCCCTGATTCAGCTATCTTTTGCCCAGAGGAAAGCTATCTTCTTTCAGACCTCTGCCCCTTGACCTCTCCACTCCCACTCCTTTTTTTTTTAGGCTTCTCGCATTTATGTGGTTTCAGTGATACCAGGTGATCCTCCATTAATGATATTTATTAATGGCCGCTTCCTTTGTGACACGACGGGCTGTGAGTGATGTCGCTTTGAGTGCTCTGGGCACATCCTGAGAACACACTCAGGTTTCTCCTTGCAAGATGACTTCATATCTATTAACCCTGGGAGGAGAAAGCAAGAGCACAGAGCAGGTACAAAGGGAGGAGACCACGCCTGGCTAAGGATGGGTAAATCAAATTCACTGAGGTCAGGGTGAGCACTTTTATTCCCCTTAAAAGTGGGGCAGTGTGCTATCAGGGGACCTGTGGCCCTCTGGCGCCTTACAGCTGGTTCGAAAGATTTAACCAGTCTGAGGAGTCATAGTTTAACGGCAAAAAGATCAAAGTTTTAAACGAAGATCTTCCTCTTCTCATAAAAACAGACTGCAGAGAAATATTCAAGCTTCTGTCTGTCGCTTTTCAGCGTTTTGTTAACACAAGACTTACACATTGTTGAAGCACAAAGCACTGCTAATTGTATAATGCAGTATATCATAGCTGTAACCTTCCTGGCATAATTTATGTGTGTCTAGGCCCCCTAACTCGCGCTCTAAACCCAACACGGGTTCACCAGCTGCAGTTGAAAGCGGGAGTTTGGCTCTGCTGCTTTGCCAAACATTCAGAGGATCCTATTCCATCCACCTCACCTCCACCACCATTATCCATGAGTGCCTGCCTGCAAAACCCACTCTCTGTCCCCTAAAACTCCACACCCCCCATTAGTTCAATTTTATTAGATTTCCCTGTCGCCCAGAAAGGCAGTAACACCCCCCCACTCTCTCCTTCTCTTCTCTCTCCCATACACACCTCTTCCCTGTTCCTCCTCCCCCTCTCCCTCTGCTTGCCAAGAGCTGGGGACTGTTAAACTGATTTCCTCGGGGAACGGTGAGGCAGACAGTCTGATGGGAGCGCTTGGCTGTAATGTCGCTCCCTCTCTTCTCTCTCGGGTTCTGGGCCAAGCTGATCAGGGCAGAGCTGAACAGAGCTTCCCTGTGGTTCATGATGCAGACAGGGGAGATGGACATAGACTGGCTGTTCTGCCAGGGCCAGACGCTCCGGTGGTGCTTGGAGGAACCGAGGCGGTATGGGCGCAGCGAGACACACGCCCACTGAGGAGCATGCTCCAAAGCATGCGCTCATACTCTTGGCAGCTTCTGCACCCTGTCAAGTTAATGGATGGGCCTCTGACTCCAGTCTGCATATCCCCACTGTTCCCTCTCTTGTAAAAGCCCCGCTCCACTGCAGCCTACAGCGTTATCCCTGCACTCACTGTCACAATGGTGAATACAGAGAATGCCCCACACTGATAGAGACAGGCGGGGCATGAGCAAAATGCTAAATATTAACATAGTAACATGTTGAAGTTGTGGCATCAAAAGAATGGCAGGTTATGCACCGCACGGTTAAAAAAACCGCAACTTTAAATATGAAGTTTATTTAAAGATGCTCAATATATCCGCCTGTGTTTTGGCTGAAAAGTGCTTGACTTCCCTGCTGCTCAGCATTCATTTGTAGATTGCAACAAGTGCTCCTCTTTGTGCTTAGTGTTTTCATTCAGACATTTTTCTGTGATAATAAAAGCTGCTTTCGCAACAACTTAACTTATTTTTATTACCATTTGGATAAGGTTTAAACATGAAACCCACGGGCACAAGATGCCTCTTCCATTTTCCAACTTGTTAAAATGAGCAATTCCTTTGCCATTCTGGCACGTAATTTGCTCAAACCTGTGAGCGTTACTTGTTTATTAAGAGGCAAAAAGACTGCCTGACAAGTCACCAAATACTCCCTAAACTTTATCAGGCTAAAAGTGTTTGACCTAGCATGCCTTTTAAAAATCACCCCTCCAGTGTTCGAGAAGTTTTTTGGAGCCTTTGAGTATTTTGTACAGTTGTCAGGCTCCTGGGGGGCTGGACCAGTCCCGTCCGGTCTGGCCTGTGGGGTAATGCCAGCTGGTTTACCCAAGCTCGACTCAACTGGAGTCCCATCCCATTCACAAGCCCTGAACCATGATGAAATGGTCTTCACATACACCTCCCATCAGCACCCCTAAAACAACACGCGGTCATCCAAAGACAAACAGATGTGACACTTTGTGCCACAACTGCCTGCCTTGCCCTCTTAACCCAGCCCAAAGGCACGCAAAGCAAAACACACACAGAAACTGAAACAAACGTACACGCCCATGTATCAACTGAAATATACAGACAACAAAATAAACCGTCCGCAACAGATCTGAAATCCTGCATATGTGGTTTGGCCCTTTTTAAATGGTTTTTATTTTTCATTTTGATTTGTATTTGAAGTTCTTCCTGCCTGTTGACAGAGAAAGAGAAACATCCTCATTTTAATTTAGATTTAAGGTTATTTTTTCTATTAATTTGCAGAAAACGATCCACAATGAGAAAGCAATATCAGGTAATTTGAGGGTTTCACTAGGATCGATTTAGAAAAAATGAAGAGCCAGCTAGCTGATAACCTGTTCCACAGTATTCCAGCCATCAGCCTTGGCTGAAGTTTCTGCAAACATAACTTGAAACATATAGCATATACCAACATAACCAAGAAAACAGAATTGACTTTAGGAAAACTCAGTGAAGGTCATGGAGCGACCAAGCAGCGACAAAGCCTCTTTACGAACAATCAGAGAAACTTCTAATAGAGTCATAAGCTGGTAGGCATTACTTTTGAATAAGACTAGAGAGAATCATTGGTGCCAAAGGTGCTTCGGCCAAGTAAAGGAATTTTTCATGAATACACAAAACCGTCCAAAGACCTGCACATTCTTTGTCATTGTGGGGAACTTCTCAGATTGAAAAGATATGTCTGAGTAATCACAAAATGTGGAAAAACATTTTTGAGGACTTCGCAAATACGTTTTCGGAATATAAAAAAAATCCACAAATATTTTATTGTTTAGCAGCGATGTACTGTATATGAAAGTAAAGCTAAACATCCAAACTCTGTTTAAAGGGTAAAAATGTCTGAAAGCAGCATGGATACTCCATTACTTTTGGCAGATGCTTTCCAAAATGAATTGAGGGGGCTGTGTGGGGTTCATTAAATTACCAAAAGACACTTCAACATGTGGATTTGGACCCGAGTTACAGTTGAGAAAACATGTTTATTACTGCATCGAACATGAATAACATGATTGAGTTTAAGTCCTTTCAGTCACTTTCCAGTATTGATTACATACAATATAATTTTGATACAATATAGACAAACTCTACGGCTTTGGCAGCATCGAGAAAACAGAGTGAGTAAGACTCCTCTCTGGTTTATATCCAGCAGTGATAAACTGGCAGACACATTGATCCAGCAGCTCCACTCTGCAAAAACCACTAACCTCTCTGAAAATAGAAAGAAACGTTAAAAAAACCCTTTATTAAGTGTGTAATGTCCTGTTTGACTGCACATTCACATCCATGTATACTTAACTAACCACAAATATGCATAGAGCAGATCTGGATCAAAAGCCATGTGCAAACTGACTTAATGGTTTGCTTTAGCCCACTTTCCCCACAGAAGTGTGTTGACTCCAAGGACAATGAGTACCAGAGAGTGTTCCAGTGCTCTGTAAAGGAAACACTTTCACACACAATAAGCATGCATACAAACATATATAGTGAACATACACAAAGTCAGTGAAGCAGGCTGCAGATTCAGCTGTGCTCCTAGCTCACCGTCTCTACTCAGTGACATCACACCCTGACAATGCCACCATACATACAGATGTTGCTTACAAAACCCGGAGTAAGCCTGCTATTGTGTGCGCTGCTCCTCCTGACAAGAGATTTCACCAGAGGTGCTTCCCGGGTAGAGTGGGAAAAAATTACTTGAAGGCAGAGAAACTTTACTATATATTACTTCATACTAAACTAACCTCTCAATCGATCACATAACAGAAATGAAAACTGACATCTGTGGCTGCTTCACAAGTTTTATTTTCTTGATCTTAAGGGAAATCTTTGTTACTTGTTCACT
Organism: Craterocephalus amniculus; assembly: GCA_036024015.1. Lineage (NCBI taxonomy): Eukaryota > Metazoa > Chordata > Actinopteri > Atheriniformes > Atherinidae > Craterocephalus > Craterocephalus amniculus. The sequence goes on along the minus strand of JAVQJG010255367.1, from coordinate 6,598 downwards.
TTAATGTGGCATTGAGATTCCTGATGCCTATTGCAACAAGTAACTATACAGTAACATTACAAAAGTAAGGGTTATAAATTATAAAAACTCCTATTAATTCTAGAGAAATGCTTTGATAATAGATCCTCTTGTGTGCTGTGAAATGTTTCTTTAAGAGAAGCACCTTTTTTCCCCTCTTCAAGCAAAAAGGAGCATATTTAGGGCATGCCAAGGATTATGTCATCCACTAATAGAGTGCCAGTTCCATAGCCAAGAGAGCTGCAGTGAAAGAACATATAGTATTGTTTACCACATAAAAATCTCAGCACCTAGCCTGATGCTTAGTGACAAATGTATTGTCCTTGGTAACAATGTAAACAAAAGATAATTGGGAAATAATAAATAACACATTTTCATACGCCATTACTAAGCTGTTGCAAGGCTCTGTTGGAAATTAGACAGCATGCTGCATGTGTGGAAAACATGGAGGTGATTCAAAAGAGGCTGAAAAACAATGCTGAAGTCCTCCAGTCACCAGCACGAGCTGAGTCATGTGCCATAGTTGGCATTCGCAGCTGTTTGTTTTTGTTGTTTTTTTTACAAAAACATGATATGGCTTGTTTGGTTTTTCCTTGTTACAGATGATTATCGTGAATATCTTTCATCATACATGCAAAAATATCAACCGGAGCAAGGAGGGAAGGTTTGTAGAAGGGAAAGCAAAAAGACTTCACATGTTTGGTTGTATATCTTTGGCATGCGTTCTGTGTGCGTGCATCTTGTTACTTCTTCTTAACTGCGGGCTATCTTTATTTCATTCTATTTTGTGGCTATCTAAGTGAGCAAACTGTAAAGACAACAACAACCCAGACCCGGTAAAGGCAAATGTGTGTGTGTGTTTGTGTATAAGTCTTTGCAAGGCCCTGTGGAGAACTGGCTCTAAGTGGTGACGTAATGCTTTGGCCGGTGTGCTGTGGAACTTGGCTTCGTCTCTGCTGCGTTTCCTCCACGCTGCGAGGGTCAGCTATCCCACAACCTCCAGCACACAACACGAACCATTCAATTCCCCAGACCACAACAGAGCAAAACTCAACCACACCCGGCACCATGAACGCCCGGTCCTTCACAAGAAGAAGTAAAAAAAAACAAACACTTGAAGCGAGACTAATAAAACATTCCAATCTCAGCAACAACCCCAGATGACAAACTCAAAGCATTAAGGAAGGGCATGCATGTCAATTATTCCACCATCAGGCTGTGCTGTACCACTTAAATAATGGCACTTAAGGGGAAAATCTGGACAACAAAAGAAATGCGGTGATGCAGATACAGTCTTTGGCCCTGAGAGCACAAACAGCGAGCTTAGAGTGAGATATGAGTCCCCCAGGGGCCAAAGCAGTCCTTTGGCTCATTAACTATTTACACCAGAGACAGGCCTACATACTGCTCTGGCCCACCACAAAATCAATTAGCCTTCATTAGCTCGGGCTCTGGGCATTCTTTCTCTGACAGGGGGAGGATAATTCTGCAACCGATTCCTCCAGTTACAACAAAACATCAAACCATCAGATGCACACCAAGTCGTGAGTATATGAACTGCACACATGCACACTAAGGACAAAAGAAACAGAGCTCTGTTTTCATTTCACATGCATGATTTTCGAAAAAGTCTCCCACACATTCATTGTTTGGTCTCTCAGAATATCAGCAACGTCTATCCGCTTTCAGCTCCCCTGCTCATTCTGTCTGTCTCTCTGTTTTCTTCACGTCTATCAAAGTCTCACTCAATCCCATTCTCTGCTCTTGCAATATAAACGTGGAACAGAAAGAGTGCATCCTGGTCCGCTCCTCCGAGGTGTGGGGTTACAGTGCGGAGATTTCCCATTGGCGGAAAGTCAACATGGCCGGGGTAATGCGATTAGAGCCGGATTGAGAACGTCGCAGGGGACACATGGGCCTGATCATGGCCCAGTTATCCGATAGCGAGGCCGTATTTATCGACCTGGCCTGGGCGAGGATATTACAGACATTAGAGACCCCGTCTATGCTTATGAAACTCATGCTGGAGATCACACTCAGATAACACAATTAGTCTCTCACTTTCTGTCTACAATCGTGGAATTCCATCAGTGGCATTCAGACATCAGGGAGCAGAATCTCAATTGATCCACATTTTGTTGCTGGGCCTCGTGTCAGACTGGCCAACTAACCAGAAAGTTGCACGTTAAGGGGCCTGCAGCCATTTAGTGAGTGCATATGTTTATGGGAGAGCTAACAGAGCATTTACAATTCAATTACACAGATAGGAGGAGGGCAAAAAAGAGTAAGATGTGTCTGGATGACGGCCAGAGGAGAGATAAGCCTAATACACTAATATTGTGTTACCCTAGTGTGTTTCCATAGGAACAGTTGAGGAGATTCAAAAGACTACAAAGACGATCAATCTTGAGAGAGCAGGAGGAAGAGGGAGAATTAAATGCCCTGAGAGTGCTCCCGCTCTCCTCTATCAGAGCAATAACTCTTCTAATGACCTCTGCTACCTCCCCTTTCTCTAGAAGACGTTTCTCTCCAGAAAACTCTGCTATCTGCAAGCCTCTCCAAACACAAAGAGCGGCCAAAGCGTTTCATTAGGGTTTGTGATTTATTTGATAAAAGTTAAGTCTTTACTGCTTTATTTTGAAAACAATAGTTGGCAGTTGGGGATGTTGTTACAGTATCATTTATCCCTATCGCCTACAGTGTAACCGATAAGACGTTTGGCATTTATCAGAGGAATCCTGTCAGTCAATGCTGTTTGTGTTGCAATGTTCACATTACTCGCATTCAAAGTCAAGTACAAGGGTTTCTCTTGAGCTTTTTCCGCTGCCAGTCAGCCACAAACCCTCTGTCACTTTCAAAACCCATCTACTTGCAGTCTTTCTCCTCCTTTAGCCACATCTCATCCCTGCTGCTATAACTGCCTGCTTTGTGGAGGATGAGGTCATCAGATTTTTTCCCTGCTGTGTTGAACTAGTGCTAACAAGTTTCAGGACCTACAGAACACGTTCTGTACATTAAGTTATACATCAGGCAGTCGGTGGGCAGCAGAGCCACAGCCACATAAAGGGCCCATTATTCCGGCTGAAGTCTCCAGCGCTGCTCTGGCAGGTTCAGACACAGCTTTGATTACACACCAAATTATGAAATTCTTACAGGCCTACGAGTGCAGCTTTGCTGGATCGGCCCCATGGAAAAGAAAGTTGCAACACTTGCTTGTGCACCCTAAGGAATGTGCCAGTGCATAAATGTGTATGCAACCATGAGATATTTGCATATACTCACCAGTTTGGCTTCTGAGTGCATGGAGGGAATGTGAGTGGAGGAGCAGGAGCTGCTGTGAGCAGGGCTTTGCATGCCCATCATGTTGGAACCCATTGACATTTGTCTCTCCATCTGAGGACGGCAACAGTACAGAAACTGTCACAAACACATGCATATTCAGTCATGAGCTTTTTATTATTTTATAGTACTTTAGGTGAACTTTCATGTGATGTTGTCACTGCTTTCACAATTAAATCATTGCCATTAAAAGTGTAAGACATCTAAACCCAGCGGGCTTTGGTGGATGAGATGAGAGCGCATGAGAGACTGATTTCACATGACAGGCTGCCCTGTGCGCAGCTCTGTGTGATGATAACTGGAGCTGACCCAAAACAGGAAGCCAGAACGGAGGGACTTAACACAGGAAGCCGGTGCAACAGGGCTGTGTGTGTTACTGATAGTGTGCCGTGTGTCTGTCAGACTAACGCATCAAGCCTCAGCTAGTGTTGCTGCAGAATGTGTTGTTAAGGTGAATGTTGCACATATGCATTTCAATCTGTACTAATGTGTGTGTGTGCTCTGTTTCTGACTGACCTTGGTCAGAGTGGTCAAGTGTCAGAGCTGAGACCTGAATGTGAGGAAATCAGCTGGGTTGGCTGACAGGGGTGAAAGGTCACCTGTGCAGGGTGAAAATGTGACTAGTACTCGCCATGCAATGTAAGCAGGAAAGAAACCTTTGTCTCAGTGGCTGGATGCATGTGTGTGTGAGACAGGGAGAGAGAGAGAAAGAGAGTTGCAGTCGCCTCCCAGCTGCTGAACTATGGCTGGTGTGGTGGTCCCCATGAGGAATACCCCCCCACCCCACCCCCACCCCACCCCACACTGCCTGACTCCCCTCCTCCCCCATCGTCCATTGAGACTCAGGTCTAGAACCTGACACACAACCTTAATTGCAGTAAGTGTGTTTTGTGTAAAAATATCACCCAAACCTGCACCCCTTTCCTGAACCGTCAATCTTCCCCCCAAATCGCTTAGCTCTTAATTTAATAAACATGGGAGGGATTTTTCCATACCATAAACACGGGCTGTCTTGCGTTACAATGAGAACATATGTTATATCATCAGAATCCTGATATGAGGAGCTTTCTCTGCGTTGTTATCATTTCCTGTTGCACAATGTGGATCTTCTAAATCTTTCTGGCTTAATTACAGTAAAAGTTTATATCCTACACCCAAAGGGAGAATTATTCACTCCTGCAGGAGATGATTTGCTCAAAGTACTGCAGTAAGTCATTTTAATGGTGATGGAAAACATCCACAACTGCAAACCTGTGTAGTTTATATGCAGTCAGGATGTACAATAGACTGTCATCACATGAGAAACTTGTTTTGCTTCTGCACGCATCCATAAGTGACTCTGTGCTCTGTAGTGTGTTGTTGTACTCACGGGCATCAGCACAGCAGAGGAGCCAGGCATGGTTGGGTCTGGCAGAGTTCCAGGCATGGAGGCAGGCAGAGGCTGTCTCTGTCTGTTTCGTAGGTGCAGTAATGAGGACAGAGAGCCAGGGACAGGCCTGAGAGGACACACATATAAAGCAATCTGTAAGATTCGCACTGTTACATAGTAGAGAATCTAATCGTGTTCCTCTTAGCCTCAGGCCAAATATGAGTAAAAACGTTTAACCCACTATGGTCATTAAATAATCATCTAGGAAACATTGATTAGTAGTATATGAAATACAAATAATGAAAATGATGTAGTACCTTCAATTATATTAAATTATATATTGATCAGCAACAGCATTAAAACCACAAACTGACAGAGGTTTCAAAAGTATTCACATGCATTACTCAGTAGAAGAATAGACACTACGGTTTAGAAAAGACTTCTGTAGCTTTTTACTGAAGAAAAAAGTATACTGGTTTCAAAACTACTTCAAGTACAAAAGTGAAAGTAATGTAAGGGGGATAATAGAATGAAGGACGAAAGCATGGGCTGTGCCACATGGACCTAGAGTGCACCTCCCTACCTCCACCCAAAAAACATTATTCTAAAGATCATAATGTTATAGACTGCCTGCTGTCTTGATTCTCTGTCATGGACATCTTTGTGAGACTGTGACGTGATTTCTGTCATGTTCCGGTGTTATGGATTGTGTGCAAACCAATAGGGTGTGTGACTGGTATATGTTTATACATCCCATCCAATCACAATCAAATCACACTATTCAGATGGCATAATTTATCTACATAGATGTGTTTTTTGTGTGTGGGCTTTTTTTTTAAACGATGACAAGCAGGCATGAAATAAACTGGAGTAACAAAGCTATATGTAAAATGTAAGGTGTAGAAAGTGAAGATAATTGTGTGAAATAATGAGGAGTAGAAGTAAATAGTCGGCTGAAATAAAATAACTTCTGTGAAGTATAGATACCCAAAATTTCTTCTTAAATTAGATAATGAATTATTTGTACTTGGTTACTTGACACCTCTGCAGATGGTTGGAATGAGTTGTACCGCTCATCCTAATCCTTTCCAATGTTCTGCTGGGAATATCTGCATCCAATTAAAACTGATGTTGCTTTGCCAGTTGCCAACTACTTAAACATTTTGCAAACCAGTTTCATCCCTTACGGCAACAGCGCTTTCCTGTAGTAGCAACCTCCTGCAGTAAAGCAGGGAGCCCTGCAAAAACTGCTTTAAAAGAAGATGGCAGAGTTTGAGGCGTTCATCCAGTCTTTGCGCACCACAGATACCAGTTTCATGGAATTCTGTGGCATTTTACATAAATCCAGCCAAACACAAAAAGACCCAACCCCAAATCCCACAGGGCTGAAAGAGTCTAATCCAAATGTCCCGGTTCCAGACTCTCCAGGACAACTAGCGAATCATTGATATGTTAATGTGTACGATATACCATCAAAGAAATTCCCCATGGAAATAATTTATCATGTCACGATAAAATCTCTTGTCCATGACATAACTATGCGCAACACACCTAAAGTCCAGCTTACATGTGAAACAAACAACAGACATGCTGGAGTAGTTTGTTCCCAAAAGAGATTCCAGCACTGATATCTGGAAATGGTTTGTTTTAAATCACTGCAGTTTTTGCAATACAGGTGGATATTAGCTTAATTGATGTAATTTAGAAGCCTTTAGCATCACTTTAGGGCTCTCAAGACTGAATGTGGTGATAGATATCCATCCATCCATTTTCTGAACCGCTTAATCCAAGTGGGTCGCGGGTGTGCTGGAGCCTATCCCAGCTGTCAGGGGGCGAGAGGCGGGGTACACCCTGGACAGGTCGCCAGTCTGT
>JAVQJG010255343.1:0-27091 GCA_036024015.1 Craterocephalus amniculus | reverse complement strand
CCCCCCCCCCCCCCCAAAAAAAAGTTAGAGATTGCCAGCTAAATTTGTATAGATACATGAGTTAGTGTTTATGAGCCAAATTAGTCTAAAATATATATTTGGCTTGATTTATCATAAGACATTAAAGCTGTGTTTCATATCTCAGTGATAAGTAATTTGTCAGTAATGATCGAGGCCTCCAGATACGTAATACTACGAGTAACAGTGTTTTAATTAGATTGTTTCCTGAAACCTCATTGGCTATTGTTTGGAAAGTCAGGTTACCCCTTCTATGGACTGTTACAGCTTAATAACTAAATAAGTTATTTGCACGGGCCCTTGTTGACGTCTGATGTCACTGTTTGCAGGTTGACTCTTTGTGGCAAACAAGGATCAAGTGTTATGGATGAACCATGAAGGCCCAATTGCAAGTCACAGGTAATTTTTCTCCATATCTAATAAGAACCACATTAATGTAAAAAGTGTTGTGACGGCTTAAACATTGATAAATTCATGTGAGATGAGATGTAACCCAAATCTAGTTTTAACTGATTTTGATCTTCACAAAAAATAAACAATTTACAAGGAATATTCAAATATCTGAAGAATATTGGAAGATTATTCAGACATTATTCAGAACAAAGGTCTCCTGGTCCCATCACAAAAACAACGTAAGGAAATGTAATGGAAAAGCTAAACCAATAGTAATCGACAAACTGGTGTGGCAGTGTGGTAGGAACAGAGACCTTTCGGAACAATTCCTGACGAGTTTTTAAAAAATAAAATTTATCCATTCTATATAATCAGGCCTGAACAATATCATCCAAGAAGAAAACGCAACGTGAGGCAAGGTCAACAGAGGAGAGGAACATGACAAATGTCACTAAATAGTTTTCGTGATAAAGGAATGCAAACCGCACAAATTAAATGCCAGTAACTATTAAACATTTAAAAAATGACTTGACAATATTACATATTTTATTTTTTTTGTTGCTGAAAAAATGGAAGTGACTTCTGTTGTTCATGTACTTAGTAACATCATTATCATGACAGGTCATGATAATGATGTTACTAAGACATTTTAAACAACTTCAATAACAAAGCTGATTTCAACATTAATATCAGTGTTGAGAGTTCACAGGAAGTAGCAGCCGAGGAAATACTCAGATATCAAATCTATTATAAAGAAAGTTTGTTGTTATGTAATTGTGGTTCCTGGGGTCTCTCTCTCTCTCTCTCTCTCTCTCTCTCTCTCTCTCTCTCCCTCTCTCTCTCTCAATTCAGTTCAATTAAATTCAGTAAGCTTCATTGGCATGACTATAGAGCTACAATATTGCCACAGCCTTTACAATGTTACAAAGAAGGTATAATTAACAATCTCTCTCTCTTTCTCTCTCATATTTCCAGTGCTTTCAGCCAAGCTGAAGGAAAACAAAAAGAACTGGTTTGGTCCCAGTCCATATGTTGAGGTAGCTGTGGATGGTCAGTCAAAGAGAACCGAAAAGTGCAACAACACACACAGTCCCAAATGGAAGCAGCCTCTCACTGTGTGAGTCCTGTTTTTTGTCATAAAAGAGGAAGCTGGTTAACAGAAGGCCAAAACATAAGATAATGGCACTTTATAGTAAACATACTTGAATTGGAACTTAAACTTAATTGGACATATTGTGATGTTGTTTATAATTAAACTAATTAACTAAATGCTTAAAGGTTTTATGTCACACTCAGTCAAAATAGTAAATGAGCTCAAAAAGCCAGTGTACTTCACACTTGCTGCTTCATAGTTAAAACAATTGTTTAGAGTTTACAGCTTTGAAATATAGAATAATAGTTCATCCCCTGAAGTATAGGTACCTGATCATAAAATTGTGTTTCCTACATCATAGTTAGTTTGTTTTGACTCCTCAGTCTGAGTTACATACATGTGACTTATGGGTTTAATAAATCTCAGTATACTTAAACTGTTGAATCATGTATTCACAATAACATGTAGCCTATCCATTACAGGATTACAGTGGTATTATGACACACGTAATACTGATTTAATCATTTTGTCATCATTCGACACATTCGGTACAAGGCGCCCTGAAGTTTTATTGCATTTATAAGCCAAAATTTGATTCAAAAATAACTTTTTTTTAATCAGTGTTAGTAAAACCAATCAGTTAGAACAGACGTTATCAAATATACATTTTTAAAAAAAATCTCTTTTTTATTCTACAAACCCAAGTACAGAAGTTATGTCTTTACAGAAAGTACAAGTGTTGCCATTAGGTGCAGCCTTTAATTTTTGTTTATAATTTTCAAATTAAAAAAAAATCTTTTCTCGAGTTTGAATTTCCCCTTGGTGATGAATAAAATATCCATTCGATCTTATCAAATAAACATATCTGTTATGTTTATTTGATAAAATTATTTAGATGCAGTTTTTCCAACATCATAGACCTATAAAGTCAGTCTATGTAAAAAAAAATAGAATAAGGAAAAACAATAAATATTGAAGTTCATTAATCAATGTTTATCACACAAACGTTCTGTCAGTGCATCCTAACCATTTTCTCTGTTGGTTTTCACTATCATGTTCTCCCAATTTTACAGAATTGTGACTCCAGTCAGCAAGCTGATCTTTCGAGTCTGGAGTCATCAGACCCTGAAGGCAGACATCTTGTTGGGAATAGCCACTCTGGAGATTAGCAAGGCCCTTAAGGATAATGACCTAAAATGTGAGTTCATACTATCCTATTTCTTGGAATTCTGGTTATTATAATTTGTCAAGACAAACATACTAGTGCATATTTATTTGCTATTTGACAATGAGTTGTATTTCATTATCTTGTTGTTAATATAAGTTTGTATTAGTGTTTCTAGTGACAGAATGTCATATTTAGCAAATGACATGTTATGTAAGAGTGCATATCGGCCAGTGTTTATTATGGGAACATTTTATGAGCTTTGATAAGATTAACAGCTGACATGCATATTATTCATTGGCTTTCCTTTTTTGGCATCTCTCAAACCTTTGACTTCTTTGTGCTTGAAGTGGGTTTATACCTCATACAATAGCTCTTCTCAGAGCTGGCGAACATTCACTAAACATGTGACCACAAAATCTCAGATAACTTCTATGTTACGGCAGCTAGTTTTCCAGCACTGAACAAGAACCTGAGGCCATAGTAATGATTGCACTCCATGTGACTCAGTGCCTTGAGCTCACAGAATGGCCAATGCTAGCGTGTTTGAATTTACGCTACTAGCAGGACTAAAACGTTGACAAAGATCTCTATCAAGAAATTAGGTGATCTTTTGGAGATGCTTTCTCAGAATTTGTTCATTTAAAGGGATACTCCGCCCTCAGAATGATGTGCCTTCATTTGTTTACTCACCCTCATGCTGATTGAGACGTAGGAACACTTTCTTGATATTCATCATGTAGCCGGAGATATCGGGAGGTTTACATCTTAGTTCTCTGCGGCTACAACAATGCTAAATAGAGCCCGGTGAAAAAAGTCCACAAAAACTTGTCAATATTCCTCCATACTGCTCGTCCAATGCAGTCCGCGGGTCCTGTGTGGGAAGCGTCCATAGTTTACTTGTAACGGCATCATAAATTATATTTTTAGAGCCCAAACCATGGCCCACACTGTTAGCCTGTTTACTTCACAAGTTTTTGTGGACTTTTTTCACCGGGCTCTATTTAGCATCGTTGTAGCCGCAAGGAACTAAGATGTAAACCTTCTGATATCTCCGGCTACATGATGAATATCAAGAAAGTGTTCCTACGTCTCAATCAGCATGAGGGTGAGTAAACAAATGAAGGCACATCATTCTGAGGGCGGAGTATTCCTTTAAGTCCTAAATAGCTCCCTAGTAAAAGTGTGTGCGTCGATAGGCATTGCTTTTTATCCCCATTTTGGATTTTATTTGTCTAATTGTGTGTTTCTGTCATGAGTTGTGCTGTAACTCTTTGCATTTGCTTAATGTTGATGTTTTTCCCCTCCATAGTGTGTGAGGTAGTGCAGACACTGCAGCTGTGCTCTGAGAGAGACCCCCGGGATGTTGTAGGTGATCTGTCAGTCTGTCTGGATGGCATGCAGGTAGACTCAGAAGCCTTTGCTCTGGCAGAGAGTGAACAAGGTAAAGTCCACACAGAAATTCACAGAAAAAACAAGATGTTTTATTTATCAGAAATGTCAATAATCCCTTTGATAATCAGTTTATTTAGAAAATAGTATTAAACCCAATCCAACCCATTTGTGTGTCCCCCCATAGAGGTTCGAAGATAGCTGCAGGATGCATAGGCTGCACTCTTAGCTTTTTATTCCTCCAAAGTTTGAGAACGACTTGCATATAATGTATCCAGTAGTATGTTCAGATAAGTTGCTATTACATATTCTTGCCAGCAGAATGCACTATGAATATGTTGTTCGACTGGAAACTGGTCTGCTTATACATACAGTTGTGATACATGTTCTATTATATGCAGTATTTGGCATTGCATATAAAACCAGTTTGCAGTTTAAATAAAATGTCGGTTAACTGTAGAGTTTATTGACGTTTACATTACAGTGGTCTAAGTGACAAAGTAAACCTTCCTCCAACTGTTGGCTGCAGTAGCACTGGGCATTACTTGACATTCTTGTAAATCATGCCACTTTTTTTTTTTCGTCATACTAGCTGCTCTTCCGAATGGAAATGCAAAACAACGAGGCGACATATGCACCAGGTATTGTAAAACATACAATAAGTGCATTTTCAAGGGAGAAAACTTACATTTTAACATTTTTATTCCAGTTTTGAAAAAAGCTTCATTAACATTTTGCTACTTTCAGATCAAGCAGGGACACATCTCCGTCCAGTGACTCAGATGATTGGGTCATTGTACCCAATGGTCGTACCGTCAACGGTACAGGTTCTCCCTCACCATCTCCTGGGGGTTCCACCTCCTCACGCCCTCCTAGGCCTGCCCGACCTCCTCCTCCAATGCCACGCAGACCTGCAGCCTCACCAAGTAAGGGGGAACATGAAAACATTTCACAGTTGGTTATATTTATGACTTTATAGGGTAACTAAATATTCTACTTTCAACCTCCTCGTGTGGATATGTTTGCTAACTGCAGCTCGGGTACAATTCCACTGATTTATGCAGACTCAACTCTTCTCTTCTCTTCCCTTGTCTTGACTCCTCTCCACAGCCTCTTCCAGTAGTTCTTCCCCTAGTGAGCTGAGTGAAGCTCCGGCCTCTGACGGCTCCTCTCAGGCATCAGCAAGTGGTTGTTCGGACCAGCCGGAAGAATCGGGTGCAGGAGCAGTAACAGCAGCTTCCTCACAGACTGCAAGCGGGCCCAAACCAGGCCCTGCTACGTCAGCAACAGCAACTCCCAGAATCACTCCCATTAGCAACGGACCCTTGCCACCAGGGTAAAGAGCAACTCATCACGCATTTTGATACATAACCCGTCACCTTTGTAATTATAAAGAGGCAGATAATAGTGCAGCTTTGGAGATTTTTACTGCATGAGTGCTTTAAGTCTTTAGGCAAGGCTAAGAAAAGGTATTTGTATAACACATTCATACATAAGGCAGCCCAATGTGCTGTTAGTTTGTTGTTGTGATTTTAATAAATATAGTCTCTTAAAAGATTAAATCCATCCGGATCAGTTTTATGTTATTTATTTTCTATTTTAAAGGTGGGAACAAAGAGTGGATCAAAATGGACGGGTGTATTATGTGGATCACATTGAGAAAAGGACGACCTGGGACAGGCCTGAGCCTCTGCCTGCAGGGTAACAAAAAGAAGAGAGATTAATCTTTTCAAAGATGCTAACACGACTCTTCTTTTGCTCTGTCTGAATGTGGATTTATTGTTGAGTTGTAAGCATCAGCGTATTTATCGCATCTTTTTAAATTTGTGCAAATATACTTCTTTATTTTCTAATGTAAAGTGAGGGTCAGTGACGTTAATTATGGTTTGTGTTTGTACTGAACAGAATTTCTTGAATCATTAGCTAAGCCCTTTTGCTGCTTTTTCAACTCTTTTTCTGCAGGTGGGAGCGAAGGGTGGACCCGATGGGTAGAGTGTATTATGTTGACCACATAACACGGACTACAACATGGCAGCGGCCCACACAGGAGTCTGTGCGTAACTATGAGGAATGGCAGACCCAGCGGAGCCAGCTCCAGGGAGCAATGCAGCAGTTTAACCAGAGGTTCATATATGGGGTAGGGGCAGTCACTTTACATGCTTTATCTGAAGGCGGGATTTTGGTTTCTTGGAGTGGGGTATATTACATAATGTTTTATTTACTGTAGATTACTGGCAGAACATCTTTTTTGGCAAAGCAGACAGGGTTACCTGCACTGAAGCTAAGGGGTGTGGTGCTGTAGTAGAAGGCAACAAGTAAGCAAAAGAAGCTATAGCTGGGAAACGGTAGCCAAATAAGCCAAAAATAGGCATAGAAAAAGTTTAACATGAGTTGCACTTGTTTGGTTATTAGTTTTATTTTATCATTATTTATGTCCTAACATTTTTTAGACTCACTATGTGTCTCATTTTCTGTCTGTTTCAGCTCCAAGACCAGTTGGCAGCAACTGCCACAAAAGAGTTTGACCCTCTGGGACCTCTGCCGCATGGTTGGGGTAAATATCAGATGTTTGGTCATAATTTCTGTAGTTTTAGGTAGCATAGCATTCACACGTGCATTGTTTGGTCTACTTTAAACAAACCATGGCCGGCTTCCGGGGATAGTACGGTTCATTTGGAGTTGTGCGAATCCAGAATAAGGATTTGTTTTAGTACTTTGACTGGGCTGTTCACAGAAAATCATGGTAGTGAACTGACATCAACTTACACAAATGTGCTTTATTCCAGAGAAGAGAACAGACACCAATGGCAGAGTATATTTTGTTCATCATCCAACTAGAACAACACAGTGGGAAGACCCAAGGACCCAAGGGTGAGTTTGTGCTGTATGTATGAGTGTTAGGTTCCAATAGTCTACAGCATGCTGGTAAAAAAGTAGAAATCTCTTTAAACAACACTTGGTAAGCAGTGTAGGGTTATTTATTTATTTTAAAAACAAATTATAATGATATCTTCTGTTTGGAATTCGTCAAATGATTTATTTTCTTCTGCAACTACGACCAAAAAAAATTGTGCATTGATCACTTATCTTTTTGAAACTTTTCATCTGCTGTATCTTTATTTGCTTGTCTGATTTGCTTTGCTCAGGCTGCTGAATGACAAGCCCTTGCCAGAGGGTTGGGAGATGAGATTTACCGTGGATGGTATTCCTTATTTCGTAGACCACAACAGGCGAACGACAACCTACATTGACCCTCGCACAGGCAAATCCTCGCTGTAAGCTGTGAAATTGCTCAACATGAACACAGCCAGGAGAACAGAAGACAGATTGTCCAGCAGCTTTTTTAAACACTTATCTTTGATCAGCAGTTGTTTTTAGGGCAATGACCCAACACACAACCATGATCACTATCACAGAGCAAATTTTCTCTTTATTTTTGGATTGAATTAGCTGAATGCCATTGTGAAATTGAATTTGATTTGATAGTCAATGAAATGCCGCTTAATGCGAGTTAATGTTATTTTCCTAATAAATCCTGAAATAGTATTTAGATTTTTTTATCTGTAAGAGGGGACATCAGCACATCTGTACATTTCCTGAATGTACTTTTTCATTTGAGAAAGACAATCATTCCTTTGGTATGTTTCACAGTGAAAATGGGCCACAGATAACCTACGTCAGGGACTTCAAAGCCAAAGTGCAATACTTCAGGTTCTGGTGTCAGGTATGTGCTTTTTTTTTTTTACATTTTAGAACAAATAGGTTTTACTGTGTCTCTTGAATCGGTTCATGTCCTTTCAGATGTACAAATCATAGCAATTTTCACGTGGATAATTTTCATGTGACTTGCCTTCTCAGCAATTGTCGATGCCACAACACATTAAGATTACAGTCTCACGCAAAACCTTGTTTGAAGATTCATTTCAGCAGGTAACCACACTAATGTCCTGTCTTGTCCCGTTTTCCAAGTTCATCCACATTTTCTTGTAGCTACTCGTGTCGAGCAACTGATTCAATTCTTGTTTTGTTTTTGAAGATCATGAGTTTCCACCCTCAAGATCTAAGGCGGAGACTGTGGATAATTTTCCCGGGGGAGGAGGGCTTGGACTATGGAGGTGTTGCCAGGTAATTTTAGTTCACATTTTTGTTTGTGTGCTTCTCTTTGGGCAGTAAAGTAATGTTATGTTCTGACTTGTACATGTATTTATTTTGTAACAAACCCATGGCAAACAAAACACAAAATCCTGTGGTAATATTAAGGGCTTATAGATTGTAATAAGAGTCCTGATCATCAAGATTTTTTTAACACCCCAATAAGCCAGTATGACTACTTTTTATGTCCTCTGTTATTTTACTTTCAGGGAATGGTTCTTCTTGCTTTCTCATGAAGTGCTTAATCCCATGTACTGTTTGTTTGAGTATGCTGGCAAGGATAACTACTGTCTTCAGATCAACCCTGCCTCTTACATCAACCCTGACCACCTAAAGTACTTCAAGTTTATAGGACGCTTCATTGCCATGGTACCTCAATTTGATTCTTTATTTGTTTATTTTACATTGTTATTCTCAAATGCATAAAACGTTGCGTCATAAAATTATACAAAGTAAATTCCATGTATACAGGTTTTTAGCCAGGCCTAATTTGCAATGCCTGTCTCTGGTTAGACGTCCAGAATGAAAACAGACTGATTTATTGGATTTATTGTGTCTGTGTGATTTCGAAGGTTATATTCATCATGCAATATTCATCTGATCATCTTTAACGTAAAATCTCACAATTAGTTTATATTCACAAGACTAATGCACCTGAAGGCTAACTGAAATGCTTTGCAGTTTTTGAAGGAAATGAATTTACGTGTGTTTATGATTTCTTTCCAGGCTTTGTTCCATGGGAAATTCATCGACACAGGCTTCTCGCTGCCCTTCTACAAGCGTATTCTGAACAAACCCCTGGCTCTTAAAGATCTGGAGTCCATAGATCCAGAGTTTTATAATTCACTCATTTGGATCAAGTAGGTAGCTCATGGATGTGTAGGATGGACTGGGCTAGTTTAATGTGAGAGATATTCTAAAACTGGATCTATCATCCATCTGAGTTTATCTGACACACAAGGTGCTTTTTGACAAGTGACACCGATTAGATGTTTTGAATATTGCACAGTCTTTTGTGAAAATAAATTGAGATCAGTTACAAATTTTGGTATACAAACTATCAATAAATTTATTTCACAATTATCAGTCACCAAGTTTCATATGACCACATGCTAGAGAAGTATTATATGAAACAGGTCATTCATTTTTTATTTATGCATCCCTAATATTCTTAATAACTGAAAGTCTTTTATAAGTCTGCCATACTGCGTGAAATATGATGCAGACCTACATGTTTGTTCAAAAATGTCCTAACATTGTATATGTTGTAGATGGAAGCCAGCTTTAGTGGATCTTTGTTCTCTGAGCTGCTTTTCCTCGGTTATTTGAAGCACATCGATAATGCCAGTGACTGTCTGTGGCCCGCAGGGATAATAATATAGAGGAGTGTGGTCTGGAGATGTTCTTCTCAGTTGACAAGGAGATCCTGGGTGAGGTCACTACCCACGAGTTGAAACCAAATGGAGGGGAAATCCAAGTAACTGAGGAAAATAAGGAGGAATACATCAGGTACAGCTGCTTCACCTTAGTGTTTAGGCTCAGCTACTTTTGCATTCTTTTAACATGCACCACATTAAATGTTACACTGTTCGTCTCATAACTGGATTGCAGTAGCATTGCAAGGCACAACTATAGTTTCTACGATCCAACACTGACACATTTAGCATTTTTTTTCATTTTCTTTATATAGTGAAGTGATAAGTATTAAAACTGGGTGACAATTAGGCATGGGCACAATTAATTGATGATCGATAAATCGGTTATTACGATTTTAATCAATTAAATTACCTTAATCGGTTAATTGAATGCGTCTTTAGACTGTTGCTGAAGTTGTATGTAAGTGCATATTTTCCAGTTTAACCATTGAATGAATCCCATTTAACGGCCACAAGAGTCATTTGTCTTGTAATGAAACTCCTAAATAAGGAAACACACCAGGTTTTTTCCTACAGTCACTTCATTTGAATATATGTTATAAATATTGAATTTTAAAATTGAAATATTAACGACTCATCGATAATCAATCGTTAATTCTCCTGATAACTGATTAAGACAATTTAATCGAATCCCCATCCCTGGTGACAATATTTAAAGATTGATGGTATCACATCAACAGTGTTTAGAAGCATGTTAATTATTTCATTATTCAATTGAACTGGATTCCCTCTTGCTCGTCGGCAGGTTGGTGGCAGAATGGAGGCTGTCCAGAGGCGTGGAGGAGCAGACACAAGCTTTTTTCGAGGGCTTCAATGAAGTTCTTCCCCAGCAGTACCTTCAGTATTTTGATGCAAAGGAATTGGAGGTACAGAAGTAACTCCTGCTTTTCTCTAAAAGCAGAAAAGCTTTGGGTCAGAGTTAGAGCTGCTTGATATCTGAAAGAACAAACAGTGCTGTATTAATTTTTCTCCATGATATACTGGGACCTGTAAATATAGTGAATTGTCATTGTGTATCTAGCCTACATTGAAAACTGAGAAAGAGGCATCAAAAGAACCAATAACTTTTTATGCTTTAAAATTGGGTTCATTCCCCAAAAAATGAAGAGGAAGCCACTTTGTGCTTCTTGTTACTGTAGCAGAACTGCAAAGCATGTGAGGAGTTAAAGGCTGTTGGGGCAGTTCCAGCACGTATAGTAACATGTCTGTGAGAGCGAAGAGTCCAGCATGTGGTGTGAGTCTCACCTGCCTGACTCAACATAAAGGAGTGGAAGAATGTCAGAGCAAGCAGCGAGTTAACCACTGCATTTCTCACAGGCTTGAATCCTTCCTAGCTAGAGGCCCAGTTACTACTTGTAGCTGATGAATAGACTGCCTCACATCTCCAGTCTGTGCATCTTGCAGACAGATCTTCATTCTTGACATTTTCCACATGATCCTTACACTTTTTATGTGTGAAAGAAGACCTCTTTTCTTACTTGGTAGCTGTGTCTTCTATGAAAAGCAAAGGCCAAATTGGAGTAAATGTGACCTATTTGACTTTTCCTTTTAACATCCTTTTTTTTTTCTCTCATTTGTCATGTGATATGGCTTTACTCTTGGAAAGCCTGTCTGCATAGTGCATATGAAGTTTGAGATGTAAAACTTGTTCTGTTCCTGTTTTTATCTGCAGGTGATGCTTTGTGGAATGCAAGAGATTGACCTGGTGGACTGGCAGAGAAATACTATCTATAGACATTATGCCCGCGGCAGCAAGCAGATCGTTTGGTTCTGGCAGGTTTGTACTGAAAAACTATTTTCTCTAGAAATATTGACACTCTCTTTAAGATCTATTAGAGAAAATAAAAACAAATTGTGCTTTAAAGGCTTTTATATATGCTTGTAAAAAAGATATTCATGTCAAATCAAACATGTATTACATTGAATGGGTTTTCCTGAATAAATCAAGCTTAATATTACAACTCCGACCCCAAATGTAAAAGAAGAATAAAGGTTAAAATCAGCTCTGGTTATGCTCTTTTTTTGCAGTTTGTGAAGGAGATGGACAACGAAAAACGGATGAGACTCCTCCAGTTTGTTACAGGAACCTGTCGTCTTCCTGTCAGTGGCTTTGCTGACTTAATGGGTATGCAGAGAGGACGCTCGCAAACTGTTTTAGTGTATGATGTTAGAATCTCTTTCTGAGCTTTCTTTATCCTTGATTAAACATAGGAAGCAATGGGCCACAGAAGTTTTGCATCGAGAAAGTGGGCAAAGAAAACTGGCTTCCACGAAGCCACACATGGTGAGACATTCATTCAATTCCTGAAGTTTCAGTAGATGATATAATTTCTGATCCAAAATGTCACAAATACAGTCACACACAAAAAGCCTTCCTT
The DNA here is from genome assembly GCA_036024015.1 of Craterocephalus amniculus. Classification (NCBI taxonomy): domain Eukaryota; kingdom Metazoa; phylum Chordata; class Actinopteri; order Atheriniformes; family Atherinidae; genus Craterocephalus; species Craterocephalus amniculus. The sequence goes on along the minus strand of JAVQJG010255343.1, from coordinate 15,064 downwards.
TAGTTAACTTTTTATGGTGCCTTTGAGATGGCATATAGTATATACTGTACGTTAAATGCTGTGGTAAAAACGTTGGAAAGAGCCTAAAAATAACCCAGTGAGCGTTCCCGTGGTGCATGATCATGTATGTTTTACCTTGTCCTTGTCATAATGCTACAAGTGAAGCTAATTTAGAATAACATCACAATTGCAAACAGGCAAACCATGTGGCACTTTCAAAAAAATATTTGAAATTCCAGCTTAAATCTAGTAGATTTATGTGAAAAATCATCTTGTTTCTTTACTTTATTTAGCTTTAATCGCCTGGACCTCCCACCTTATAAGAGCTATGAGCAGCTGAAGGAGAAACTCATGTTCGCCATAGAGGAGACAGAAGGATTTGGGCAGGAGTGAACAAGGAGGAACAAGAGCAGTGCCTGCTGGAGGGAGGATGGCAGCAGTGGGCTGTATCTGTTTAGGAAAAACAGCACCGACAGGTTAAACAGAGGTTATAATGTGGTAGATATCGTCTGTCTTCATAGTATATCCATGAAAAATTCAAAAGTGTTTCATCATAGATTACTTCTTTCCTGTGAAACCTTTACACCCAGGTTCACCTCTCACCTATATCTGTTCCTCCCTAATCCACCAGTGATCTCGCTGCGCTCAGTGTGCTTACAGGCAGTGGAGACAAAAAAGACGCCGTTCTCACTCTGTCATGTCTGCACTTGCAGTATTTTGAGTATAGTTCAGTTTCTACATACAACCTTAAATCTGGAAAGTTGTTTTGTAAGAGCCACCATGTTAGGTCTATGCACCAAAACGATGTGACGACAGAACCACGTTTGTGAGTTTAGCTGAAAGATGTGATGGCTAATACCTAAAAGCGACATCAGAGTATTTTATGTGTTTTGAGTTATCGACACTTTCTATCTTTCTGTTATTGAAAGGATTGATTTTTTTTCTTCTAAAAACTCACCGTACTGACTCCTGTAGCACATATGCAGTTTTGTTTTTATTAACTTTGACGAATGTGATCATGCTAATTGTAATAATGCTTTTTCTTACATTGGCAGGTTTATTTCTTAACTTAATGAGTTAACTAGTTTGCACATGGTTATGTGAACGCTAAGATTGTTGTGATTGTTCTTAAGAGAGGCTATTTTTATGTGCAATAGTTTTCTAGAAGACATTTTTGCCAATGATAGAATCAAACATTGATTTGTTTGATTAGTTTTTGTAAGACTTTGGTAAGGTTTAGCAGTTGTCATTGATTTAAATTCACTCAAGTAGAGAACATTTGGATACTTTCCGGTGTATTTAAGACTGCTTTGGTTGAAATTTGATTTGACAGAGTTCCCAAACCCTTCTATTCACAGTCTCTGTACATATTGGCATACTAGGCTATGAATGGTCACCTCTTTGGATGTAGTAACTGGAAGTTTTCCTTTAAGACTACACACTGTTACTAATGATGTGGGAGCATATGGATATATTGTGTTGTACAGAGTAATGATTTGTTAAATGATGGCTCCTACTGAATGGTAGTCAGTTCTCTGTGAATTGTCCAGACTGAATGTGAAGTCCTTATAGTGGCTCTGAGAGCTCTAATCAGTGTAGCTTAAGATTAATTCATTTGTCTTAGTTTTCTTATGTTGAGCTCTTGGAGCCACTGTGTTTCCAAGATGAGCTATGAATAAATAGAAATCTTCTTTGAAGCTACTAATGTAGTTTCTTTGCCCTTTGACTTATGACCAACCTAAGGTGTGCCCTGCCTCTCATGTGATAGTAGCTGGGATTGGCTCCAGAAACTTCGCATTGGAATAGACGGGTAGATAGGTTATAAATGGATGGCTGTGTGAGTAATTAAAATGGATGGAAGGAAACTGAGTTCCATGCAAATACAGTTAGTATTTGCATTCATTCGATTCAAGTCCCCAGGCTGACAATAAAGGTTAATCTGTTATTGATATTATTGTTTACAAGATGAAAATAGTTCAGCAGACCCCATAAAGTTGCAGACTGAAAGAGAATTTGTAGTAGTTTGAATGACACTAGGACCCTAGTTTTATAGGGTATGGGAACTTCCGATGTGTATATTATAGTTTTAGTCTTCTACAATAATTCTATGAACTCTCAACTTTTTATCTTCATTTTCAGCCACATAAAGAGAGAAAAATACAATCATGTTCCCAAGAGGGTTTTATGAACTACTCTTGTAGACCTTTTTTACTGAAATCTTAAGAAGTCATTGGAGGAAAGGCTTTTTAATCACTCCAAGTCTACTTTTTTCTTTTTTTTACGTTATTAATTTGTCAACCAACAACACAGAGTCCAGTGTATTTTCCAGTTCAAATTTCAGCTTGGCTCTTTCTTTGGGCTCCCTCAGGATTCTCTGGTTTCCTCCCATTATACAAAAAACATTCATGTTAGGTTAAATGGTGGCTTTAAATTGACCCCTACAAGTGAGGGCAAGTGTTCCTGTTTGTTGGTCTCTCTTTTGTCCCAGTGCTGGATCGATGAGTGATCCTCCCGCTCCTATGATGGCAGCTGGGAGAGGCTACAGAACCTAATTACTCCTAACTAGATAAAACACGAAGTAAAAGAATGAATTAATAAAATGGCTGCAGACTACAGATGTGTTTCTTTGGGGAATAATGGAACCATACATCAAAAATAGGACCACCAAATATGGGAATCTTTTTGACCCTGTATTCTTGACTTAATATTTTCTCATGAGTTGCTTGGTACCAGGACATAAATGGAATCAGTTTGTTCAGTAACTTTTGGGCTGGTACTGCTTGCTGATACAGTGACTATAAAGGGTCAAACACCTCTGTAAATCTATATTACTCAAGAGAAAGGAAAGATACACAGAAAATCAACCTAAATAAAAAGATTTAAGTATTGGACAAAAGTTAGGTAAATATGATTGACATGACGAGCCACAGTATCAGGTTTGAACAGCAGTATCAGACAGCAAATACACACTTTGAAAAACCTTTAATCAGTTTTCAGCATCCAATTAATGACTGGAACATTTCACTTCAAATGCCAATGTTGAGTTTCAGTCATTTTTAATTAATGTCATTCAAAATAAGGCACAGGATGATTTCTTTGTATTCACTTTGAACAAATTGTAAAAACTTTATTTTTACAGAAGCTGATGTCTTAAATCTTTTCCCCACTTTCACTTGGTTTGATTTTTTTCCCTCATACTTTGAGATGTAAAACTGAGAATTTTACAGGGCTTTAATATTCCTAAGATCTGTCTTTTATTAACTGGAAGGGAGAACTGGACTTTTTGCAGCTTCACAAATTTCTTGTGTGTGCATGCGTTGAGCAGGAATGGTAGACTATGCCCACGGGGCAAGTTATTCAACAACAACACAAATAAAAACAAATACAGTTGAGTGATACACTAGTGATACACTAGCCACCAGATATCAGTAATCGCAGGATTGTTTTGAAAAGATGAAAATCTGAAAAGGTGTGATGTTAACATGGCTGTTACCCTTTAACCACAAACACAACTGTGTGATTTACCAACATATAAATTGTCTGTTTTTAATTTTGCAAAGTGAGTACCTGCACTGTATCCAAAGAATCTGTCTGTTCTCTATGGCCTAATGTCCCTCATTTGATCACTTAACCATTTACTGCTGATTTCACCCTTATTTGTATTCCTGTGCTCTACATGATTTCTCATCTGATCCCTTATTGGGAGAAATTCAACTAAAGCACAGGAAATATCTCAGTGTTTAGCTGACTACTAATTGAGAGTTTAATGTGAAATAATGTTGACTGTTGAGTATTTGAACAGGTTATAGCTAACTAACGGCACACTGACACTCGAGGTGGGTGAATAAACCACTTCTCTTCAGATACCACTGTGTTCTTGATTGTGGGGCAGATAAATATATAAAATTATGCAAAAGATTTTAGTTGTATCGATTGAAATGTAAATCAGTGTTTCTTGTGTTCTTTTTTGTTTTTAACTTCTATCTTTTGATGAGTGAAAGTCAGTGGGTGAACACTATTTATTAGGATAAGTTTTATGTAATAGTGGTCCGGATTGATTGAGGAAGAAGACAATAAAGTGATTTAAAACATGAAAAGTGTGATGCCCTTTTTTTTTTTTATCCATCTGCTGTAACAACCTACACATTGTTCATTGTTTTCCCTAGGATTGTCTATGTATTCAAGACTTGTATTGAATAAGTAGTTTTTGGTTAAAGTAGAACTTGTTTACTACACTTAAAAATAAAAAATGTTGAAAAAAATATTTTTTAATCTGATATATATTTATAGATATATAAATTAACATTTTAAAGCTTCTTTGTTTTTATGAGAAAAGTGATTCAACAAATGTTATTTTCAAAGACTGTAAAAATGAAGGAACCTCTTTAATGCGTTGTAAGACCTGGGGGGGCGATTTCAGTGTGACACAATAGTTGCGTGTCCGGCAATTATTTGTGTCCTGCTGGTTCAGTTGAGCGCAATGGCAGGTCCTGACCTCACAAAAACTCTTCTGTACACAATCAATAACCTTCTACAGCAGGAGAAGTACAAAGCCGGCTTGGCAGTTGTGAAAGGCTTCAGAAACGGCGCCGTGTGAGTAACCGCAGTGTCGGAAGTCGCACTCTAGCTCACCTATGTTAGTTTTATATTTATACGCTGTTGTTGCAGCGAACAGCCCTTTGGCAGGTCGGTTGCAGCGGTGCAGGTGTTACGAGCTTGACATCAATTATTTTGTTTATAACTCAGTGACACTGATAATTGCCAGAAACAACAGCTGCAACAGATCATTATACAGCAAAAACAACTGACAATGTTTGACTTTGCTTACAGCCAGTTCTTCTCAGGAGGCACTAACAAAATGTGTTTGTTTCAGATATGGGGCCAAGATCAGAGCACCGCATGCCCTGGTTATGACATTTCTGTTTAGAAGTGGCAGGTAATAAACTTAAAAAAGAGAGAGAGAGAGAGAAATCCCTCATGTATTAAACAATACTACATGGCCAATCTTTTAATGTTACCAATTTTCTTTTAATAGTTTGAAGGACAAGCTTAAAGCCATTTTGAAGGCCACATACACCCACTCTCGGAACCTGGCATACTTCGTGTTCACATACAAAGGCCTACAAGCCTTACAGCAGAAGATCCAAGGAAAGAGCTTACAGTCGCACTCCTTCCTGGCTGCCTGTGTTGGAGGATGGTTGGTGTTTGGAGACAACAACAACATAAATAGCCAGGTATGACATTAAGTAGCCTTCACACCTCTGCTGTGTTTGTCTTTTTCCATATCATACTGTAAGAGTATTATCAACCTCTAAAGTTGAGTGACACGTATTTACTTATCACTTTAGATCAATATGTACCTACTGTCCAGGATCCTGTTTGCCTTGTCTCGACTGGCTGTGGAGAAAGGAGTAATTCCTGCACCCAAAAAAGACCCTTTCCCACTCTTTGCCACCCTGGTTTGGGGAATTGTGTTGTGGCTGTTTGAGTATTACCCACACACTCTTCAGCCCTCATTGCAGTCCTCCATGAACTACCTCTACCATGACAGTAATGTGTGGCATGACATCTCAGACTTCCTGGTATATAATAAGCCAAGGAATGCATCTCAGAAATAAGGCTTCAGGTTTTTGGAAGTGAATATGCTCTTCATGGTGTAATCATTACCTTATGATCTTTTTCTTATAATCAGTATTCCAATTTATATAGATATACTTCCTTTCTTTGTGTCAAATCTTAAATATCCATCCAAAGTACAAAATAACTCTTTAAATAATAATAATAATATGTACATTTGCCTTGTATTATTCCCCTGTTATATTTTGAATAAATATGTTATTTAATGTTTTTTTTTAAATCACCAACAGCCTGATTAAAGTGCTTTTTTAAGCTAATTATAAGATTTCTGAAACTTAACAGAATATTAATAATAACAATTAACCATAATAAAAAGTAATAATAATAAATATAATACATGCATTTTATTTTAAAAGCACTTCAAAAAACTCTGCTACTTCACACAATAAAACTGTTAAAAACAGCAAAATATATAGAACAGATATATTGCGATAGAAGTAGTTTTAGATGTGATATAAATGTGGCAGGGTTGGTGGTGTCACAGATTAACTTTTTGAGGGATTTTCAGATGGTGGGAGGAATGATAGAAAATGCCCAATCCCCCAATCATCTCTGATGAGATTATTACATTTTAAATCCATTACCCCTAGAGGGAGTGTGTGATCTCAGTCGTTCAAATATGGCTACATTTTCAAACACTGCCATATCTAACCGGGGTCTGGGATCCCCCAAAGAACACAAGGGATCAAGGCTTGACCTTTGAGAATCATTGTGATAAAAAAAAAACATGTCCTCAAAGAGATGAGTTAATGTATGTTCCAGTTTTTGCCTGAAGCTGTCTCAGAAGGAGATTGATCAAAGACTGTTTGATGCAGTCTGTTGGTTTCCTTACATATATGTTATTAATTGGATTGTCTTTATGAATGTATGGCAATCAGACTGTGAAGCGCCTAGAGATGATGTTATGAACTGGTGCTATACAAATAGAGTTTTATTGAATTCAATTTTTAATCATTGACATGGAACTGGTGTTTGGGAGCCTGAAAACACAAACTTTTAAAACCAGATCCCAAAGTGAATAAATGGGGCTGATGAAAATCTGCTGTACAATATTTTAACACATATATCCTTGGTCAAAAATGTAAGAAAAAAAAAACAACAGGAATTTAGCCACTTATAAGTGCAATCAATTTTCATTCATGTAGCGAGGTTAAGTGAGGTCAGTGAGTTGGGTTGAGCAATTCAAGCTTGATATTTCCTGGAACATTCGATTAATTAAACAACACAGAGCAAATGATTTGTCTGTATAGAAAAAAAAAAGGCTATATCTTGTTAAATCAACTTTTGCTCCATCGAAGGATAGGATAGGACTCAGCCAGAATACAGTATTTATGGTGAGAATCTGGCAAATGAAAGTATAAAGCCAAAACTGGTTTCAGTTTTGTAATATTTCCCTGAAGCAAGGCCCCTAGGAAAACAGGATGGGAACCACTGTTTTAACAGAATCTGAATTCTTGGTCCAACTTACGTGTCAAGGCATGCTGAGTGCTTGTCGAAATGATTATTAATTTATTTCAAGGGCCTCTAAGTGTTCTGCTGTATATAAAAGTACAGTAAAATCTTGCTTCAGTTAAACCTGTTGTCTTTCCTTTGATTGCTGAATAATTGCTTTTGTAGCCCTCTCTTACTAAATTACATATACACCCATGATGTGAATGCATGCAGGAGAAGGGTAATTGTACTTGAAAAAATCATTAAGACAATGGTTTTGAATTATTTAATTAACTATGTTTTCAAATTTAATTGTTGTCGTTCTTGTGATTGTCTGGGTCTGTGAACAGCTTTAAAAGACCAATTTTGCTTCTTCCATGACAGTTTTTTTGTAAAATTTTCAAGCAACATTTATCCCTCTGAATAAAAATCCTATTGGTGTGGAGATACAGATTTTAATTTTATTTTGAAAGTATATGTTGTATGCTGAGTCAGGCATTTCGTCTCAACCGGTTGCTATGTTGGATAATTAAACGCCTGAAACATTTAGTACTGCCAAACCCTAAATCATATCGTTGCCGTCCGCTGCCACCACGGTCCAGGCTGGAAAAGCAACTGACGTAAGGTTGTACCAGATGAAAAAAAGATTGCATATTTAACATTCAAACCCCTTTCATGAACCTAATTTTGAACCCATTATTAGGGTTCATCCTCTGACATTTCTACAGCTCTGTATCTAATGTGGCCATATTTAGTTGTTACTTTGAATAAGTTTGGACTATTTTCTAGTGATGTACAAATGAGTATTCTGTGGACATCATAGATATTTGAACAAGATGTTCTTGAATTAAACTTAGATTTTGTGACATTTTACTAAAACAAAAATGTCAACATGTAAGTGATTCTGTAGCTGAAGGAATTATTCTGGCATGCAAAAATCAGCACTGCTGGTGTCTAACTGTTCTCACCTAAAAATAAGAATAACATTGCTCTCAGTGAGGTGATGTGGAAACGGCATACGGAGTATTCATTTCTCAAAAATGCATCACACCCACACAGTACTTGCATGCCAAAAGCTGTTTGATGCTTCAATTCAATTTTCATTGTAAAACTAGTTTCTGGTGGAGGTAGGCGTCAACGTCAGCGAACAGTGATAAATTCCGTAGGAACGACCATCCAACGATGTAGCAATCCGTGTTCAACACTAGCAGAACACATAATCTAGTCAGTGTGTGTTCTTGGACAGAAGGTGGATGAAAGAAGATTTTTAGAGTTCACAGACATGTGAAAAAGAAAGTACACATAACTTTACAGGTTTTACAGGAAAGACAAGGTTTTACATGTCACGAAAAACTACCAAAATCAAAAGGTTCTCATCAGGACTTAAAATGGGACAAATTTAGCCACAGATGAACAATACATGACCTGCTACACAGTGTCATTTTTTATGTGAAATAATCAAGCCAAAAAGCAGAAACAGTGTAGAAAACAGCACAGTTATTGTCTGTAGCTCACAAGATTAATATCAACCAAGCGCTGCTTATCAGATCCATTCAATAATTGATCATAACTGTGAGCTGATCTAGTGATAAGGACAAAGGGCCACTATGAGAAACAAACCATACTCTGTTATGTGGGCAGGGTTCATAAACCATTTCCATTCAGTCTGGAAACTGTTATTCTATAGAGAGAAAGATTATTCACAAGTGGAAAACATTCGAGATCGACAAAGGGAACGGCATCATGCTCGCCTAACAAGTTGACTTTTTTAGAGAATTCAATCTCAGATTGTAGTTGGACACAGGTGTTGCGTGCCGTCGTTATGTAATGAGATTACGTTACGATTTCGTCACGGAATATCATCTTGGGTGGGAAGTGTACGCAGCTTGTTCAGGTCTGGGCTGTGCCAAAAATCTAGACAAATCTTTCCAACTGGTCCTGATGAGCAGAAGAGTTAAGCTCAGTGATGAACTGAGTCTTTAGTGTGCTATTAATCCTTTAAAGCCCAGCCCATAAAAAAACATGGGAATAAAACGAACAAATGTTTCTTTGCATAGCTACAAACCATTTATTACCATATGATATATCAAAATTATTATTTTGTTTCTGCTTTAATTACGTCCATTAAGGAGCAGAAGACAAGTAACAAACTGTCTACACAGGTTCTTCAGCAAAGTTGTTTTTTTCCAAAAATTGATGCAAAATGTCTCTGATAGGGCATGTATCAAATATGATACGTTTGACTTTATAGGGTCAAAAGCTGATGAGGACTCTGAGGAGGACAGAGTTGTGAAGATAGTTCCACCACCAGGGAACAACATACTGTAGAAAAGGAATGTAGCTCCTGATTTCGTGCCATGTTGTGGTGGGAGCATGACACGAGTTATTTTGGGCTGGACACCAGTCATGCTGCTACGTTCTGAATCACCTGCAGAGGTTTAACCAGTGACTGTAGATAAAAAAGTGATAAACTGAGCTTTATGAAAAAGAAACAAACTCTTTACCCTTGAATGTCAAAGAATGTCTGGAAACAGTGTCAGTTCAATGCAGTCTAGTTTTATTGATTAACATGTGGCCTTACATGACTTCCGTCTGAGCATTGTCTTGGAATTAAGTCATATTCTCCGTCTCTTCACCACTGCCTTACTTTTACTCTGGGTTTGTTTGATTCTGCAAATCCATCTTATTCTCTATTTAGATCATTGACTTGTCACAGTTATGTGCACATAAATCACTGCTTACATTTAAAACCTGGATTAGTGTCCTATATATGGAGCTTTCACACCTGCAAATACTCATAGTATTTCTTATTGTGGTAACCTGTTATAGAGCTGCAGTGTCCCACACACTTTGCCGTACTGAACACAGCATATTCCAAGGCAAAGCAAGTTCAGGGTTTTTTAAATGATTTCACTTCTTTACTCAACCTTTAACTTTGTGGGAATCTAAGCAGCTTTATTAAATAATCTCAAACCCACGAGAATATTGTTAATAAACACTCACATTCAGTCAGCTCAAAAAAAAAAAAAAATTGTAATGTGGATGAAGCAAATTTCTGCTAATTCAGTAGAATTTTTTTTAATAATAAAGGTTCAAACTGTTTTTTGTTCAAGCTTGTCAGAGGAAAAGTGATAGATCGCTGAACTGAAGAGTGCACATTGATAAATATGCATAACTAAAAGGCTGTACACAAAACATAAGTTTATATGATAGAAAATAAAGTGTAGTAACATGACAGTTATACTGTGAAAATGGTCAGTTTTCTTCTCACGGAATAAAGTATCTATTGCTTTATACCCAGATCTCATATCATTGCAAATGTTTTAAGGTGTTGGATAAACAAACTATTACCTTTTCTTTTGTTGAAGTGGGTGAGTCTGATTACTCATAAAACCTGCCCATTTTTTTTTTCTCCAGAAAAGTCTAACTCACCGTACTGTACAGTACAGAGAAGAGGTGTGTCGTATTTAGTTTGTTTTAGGACATTGTAAACATTCAAGGAAAACCAGTTCACTTTCTCACATGTTTTACCCGGGGCACAGCTTCAGAGGGAGGGGCAAATGTATAAATTTAAGATGAAGGTGACTGCAGGAGTATTACCACTAACTACTCCGACGCTAACACATGGAAGGTGAGGAATATCTTCAGAAGCTTTTTTCTCTTTTAATGCTGCTGTCATGTTTCTTACAATGTTGTTCAAATGTTGCTTCTTGACATCTGAATGCCACTGAATTTGCAATGTCTATGATTTGAAGCTTTCTCAGACTTGAGTATACAGTATGTCAACCTGGAACGGTCAGAAAACCTGCAGAGACACAGGACAGCAGGCTTCAACGATGCCAATGCCCTGGTGGTGCGAAGAGGAGCTCCTTTCAGGATCAGCGTGCAGCTGAAGGGTCGACCCTTCAACCCCATGACCGACTCTCTGAGGATCAGAGTCACACTAGGTATTCTAGATTCAGATTCTGGGAAGATTTCTGTGATTGGAGGATGTTTATAGCGAGCTTTCTCCTCAAGTTTGAACCAGCAAAGTAAACAATTCTTCTTTTTCTTACCCTCAGGTCAGCTGTATGTGATGATGCCGGTCACAATCTCAAACAGTACCCCTTCCTCGGATTGGAATGCTTTTATAAACCCACAGGACCTAAACCTCCTGAACCCCTCCATCTTCATCTCCTCTCCTGCCTCTGCATCCGTGGGCTCGTACAGGTTTCAGCTGCACGTGTCCACACAGGACGGCCAGAGGAGTCATGCTAATGGCGAATTCATTCTGCTCTGCAATCCCTGGTGTTCTGGTGAGTACAATTCAGCTAAATGGAAATGTTATTACTCCTCATCTCTTTTTTGGCCATTTCAGAATCTATCTTTTTAAGCTGTGCTGAAATCTTTAATGATGGCAGCAGAAACTGTGAGTTTATCAAACCAGAACTGCAGCTGTTAACATGAAGTGTTGCCTTTGTAATCATACTAGAGAGAAAGACTTTCTCATGAAAAATGCCCATGAGCTTCTTTTAAATGACCAGGCATGAACTCACAAGCTACCGTTTTAACATTGCATTTATATCTGCTCTCTAACGCCCGAGCATTTCACTGTACTCAATGAAAATTAATATTTTTGATAGATTTTTATTTACTATAGTATTTGACAAACCAGGCTCTTGACTATTCCAACCCACTTAGGTTTAACTAGCACACACCAAACCTTTAAACTTTGGGACCCCAATCTTTGGTCCTCTAGGGTCTGCTTCAGCACACCAGTGTCAAAATAATGGGCGAATGTGTAGAATTTGTTGTAAACAAGCTATTGGATCTGTCTAATTTGAATCAGGTGTGTTCAAGCAGGGAAGCGTGAAAACCTGCAGGACTCTGGCTGTCCAGGGTCAAAGTTTGCTTCGTTCCAAGACAAATTACTTGGATATATTGTAGATCATCAGGAAATTTGAACTTATTCTGATATCTAAATTAGTTGTCTCCTAAAGTGGACTGTATTGTGAAAATAATCCTTCGTAAGAACGACTTTTGCTTTCAAAACATGGCTACTTATATAGTATTTGTACTACATACCAAGATGTGTTTTAAGAAGTAAACGCAGGGACCTTTACCAAGTACAATATTGATGTTTTTCAGAGGACGAAGTGTTTATTCCACATGAGGACCAGAGAGAAGAATACGTCCTATGTGACTCTGGCTTGCTGTTTATGGGGACACCAATGAACCTTGTGTCAAGACCGTGGTCCTTTGATCAGGTACGAGAGCAAGTTTTTATTGAGAAAATGTGTATTAAGTACATTTGTGTGGACTCAGCTCTTTGGTAAATTTTCTGTCGTGTCTTTATTTAAAAGCTCTGACTGCACTACTATGTTGGATCACATTGATCTGTGTCCCTCATTCACTTTCAGACTTTTTAGAAGTTTTATGAAACCATGTATCATTACAGCTGAAAGAAACTTTGACATATTAGAGGAATTAAAAGGGGAAGATAATTTGGTGCTACTGTAGATGCTGTACTGGAACCAAAGATTTTACAGTTGAACACTCACAGCTAAAAAAAAGAAAACCAAACCTTAATTCTAAAAATGACATCAAATTTAGGATTGATATTTGGTCGCAATGAAATGTGCTTCACAAATTCTAATCCTGTCAATACTCTGTCTTTATAAAGTACGAGCCTGGTGTCCTGGAGTCGTGTCTGAATCTTCTCCAAGTCAGCCCTCAGCACCAAAACGACAGAAGAATGGACTACCTGAACCGAAAAAGCCCCGTCTACATCGGCCGGGTGGTCTCTGCCATGGTGAGTGTGAAAAAGCTCTGGAAACAAACCATTTCACAAAAGTTTCCCTTCTTACGCTATGACGACATCAACATAATAACAGACTATTAAAACAAGTTTAGGCCTGAACTGGGACATGATGTTCTGCAGATCATAAAGACAAATGACAGCATATCAGCACCAAACTGTCACCTGTAATTATAGCTGTCAGACAATCAGTCACGCTTGTCATCAAACGGCCACTCCTTGTCAGAACCATCACATAACACAAAGCTTGCGATCCCCAACCTGCTCTGCCATCTTTGGGAACCAAAGTGGCAATTTAGGAATTTACATTTCAATTGTCTTTTGTATTTAGATCAACAGTGAAGATGATCGTGGAGTACTGAAGGGAAACTGGTCAAATGACTACCAAAAAGGTATACATCCCTCCAAGTGGACAGGAAGTGGCGAGGTCTTGAAACAGTGGGCCCGGTCTGGTTACCACCCGGTCAAGTATGGACAGTGCTGGGTGTTTGCTGCCGTCATGTGCACAGGTGATTCAATTTCTGTCATCTTTCAATTTGAGGGAATTCAATATTCCTATTCATATTTCCCGCAATAAACATCGCTAACGCCCTAGAATAGAACTTGTTCACCCTCCATCAATGTTTCCAGGACACATTGTTCAGATATTTTCACCAGCATGTTAACGTCAGTCTGTTTTCATTTCATCTTTAAGTCATGCGAGTTCTTGGCATTCCTTGTCGGGTTGTCACCAACTTCAACTCTGCCCATGACACCAACGCAAATCTGGTGATTGAGGAACACTACAGTGACTCTGGAAAAAAGCTGAACCATAGCCGGGACAGCATATGGTGAGCGATGATCAGCATCGGAACCAGCGTTTAGGCATTTATAGCATCTGTCTTATCTTTGTGAATTACTAAAAAACTTTTGTTTTGCATCCTGTAAAAAGGAACTTCCACGTATGGGTGGAGTGTTGGATGACTCGCAGGGATTTGGGATCCGAAATGGATGGCTGGCAAGTTCTGGACCCGACCCCGCAGGAGAGAAGCGGGGGTGTGTGAATTGTTGCTTAAGTTCTTTTTCATTTAATTTTTCCATATGTGTTTGGTAACTTTTCCTTAACTTTCTTTCTTATCAACTTAGGAGTGTTCTGCTGCGGCCCAGCTCCAGTCAAAGCAATCAGGAATCAGCTTATCAAACTCTTCTATGACGTCCCATTTGTCTATGCTGCGGTGAATGCCGAAGTGCACACCATCATCTTGAAGCAGGATCAGGTGGTCAGCTTCAGCAAGGACACGGAGAGAGTTGGATCCCTCATCTGCACTAAAGCTGTTGGCCTACCAAGAATGCAGAACATCACAGCAGAATACAAATTCATGAAAAGTATGACAAAATATTCATCCTCTTAAACCTCAGCAAATTTGTTGAATTTGATTAATGTTTGATGTAGAAAACAGTACTAATTTTTGTGTTATTTCTACCAAAAAGGTCCAACTCCAACACTGTCATCAAGAAGTTCCACCATTTCAGAAGATTCAACATTGAGGAGAGGTAATTTGTCATTTTGAACCTGGATATGATCATTTTAACTTAGCTGCACTTTCTCAACAACGTTTTTTTTTCTTAATATTCAGCTGTCTCATCCAAAGGAGTGTCCGTCTTCCTGACCGTGGATAAATCTCCAGTAGTCGGGGAGCCAGTCCGCTTTACGGTGAAGGTGATGAACAAACAAAGAGTACCCAAGATGATGAAAGTGCATCTCAATGCTCAGGCAAAAGAGTACAACAACAGTCCTTTGGAAACCTTTTGGGAAAAGCATGGCGTCATTCAGTTAGCACCCATGCAAGGTTAGTTGTCTTTTTTCTTATCTACACATAAAAACTGCCCTGATCATAATTTTTTAGATTAGATGTTGACTTTCACTCATCGTCTTTCACACTTTCACACTCCTACTTTCTCTTTCCAGTCCTGGTACTGCAGCAGCAGATCATGTCTGCCGAGTATGAAGACGTGGTGGGTGATAATCTGATCAACCTAGCAGTTGTCCTGGAGGATGTGGCCAGTCAGGAAAGGGTGCTTGCCTCAGAGGAATTCAACATTGCAAGCCCAGGGCTTACCATCCAGGTACTTTATGAACAATAAATATGAATGGATGGGGGGGGGGGGGTCCAACTTATTAAAATAAATATTATAACTTGAATATCTTTTTCCTCCTCC
>JAVQJG010255328.1:0-13201 GCA_036024015.1 Craterocephalus amniculus | reverse complement strand
TCAGACACATCTGTAGTCAGACACATCTGTAATCAGACACATCTGTAGTCAGACACATCTGTAGTCAGACACATCTGTAATCAGACACATCTGTAGTCAGACACATCTGTAGTGGAGGTGATGGGGAATGGAAATCCTGGCAAAGACCAGATTTATGCGTTAAAGGTCCCACTAGCAGACTGGGATACAGTCTACGATACCGACCCGTCATTTTTATACGCACAGACAATAAGGTGGAGAAAAACATCTTCTGATTGGACAATAGGTTTTCCATATGGACTGTTACAGGTGTGTCTGTGTGTGTGTTTGTGTGCGTGTGGCTGAAAACTGGCAGCTGAATCACACCTCTGCAGGTCCACACATCTGGTACCGTGATGACCAAAGTCATACCTGGAGGCAGGGGTCTGTGTGTTTGTTGACTCAAATCCTTTCTGGCATCAGCACCAAGGTCAATATTCACCCACACACACACACACACACACACACACACACACACACACACACACACACACACACACACACACACACACACGCGCACACACACACACACGCACACACTCCTCTGCTATTTTCTGGAGCACACTCCTCCTCTGTACGTAGATCTACGGCATGTAGAGCAGAACTGCACACACATACGAACACACTGAACAGAAAGAGGCGTCCAGCTGCTTCTCGCCGACTTGTTGACCCAACAATTGTTGCCATGGTAACGCCTATCCATGTTTTGTCTCCCTCTGAGGGAAGTTCAGATTGTTTTCATGGGAGAATAAAGGAGCTGTTTCACTTTCCACATGCAAACATGAAACTTGGCACATAAACAGCCATCTATGTTTTCTATTATTATTCAGTATGGCTTCTGAAAAGCACGATTTTACTCCGCTTTTAGGGTGTCATCATGTTCATAGATATAAAGGTTTTATGTGGAAGTGTTGCATCCTTTTTACTGCTTCTTAGTCAGAGAGGTGAAATAAAGCAGAAAAGGTGTGTGACATCGGTGCTGCTGTATCAGACATAAATAACCAGGGGATGTGATGATTCTTTAGTTTAAGTCACTTATGTTTGCAGCATCAGAAGTCAATAGAAAACATTAAAAACCATGTAAATGTTTATACTAAAACAACTTTTTTTCTGAGAATGAGACATTTACTCTGCTGGGATTTTTGATGCTGAATGTCCTACTGATGCACCCATCCATGGCGCTGCAGTCGACCAATTCAGCCAGTTCCCCCTCCACGAAAGCAGCACTTTCCTCCAAGTTCTACTGGTTTGTGAAACCTGTAGAGAGGTACAGCTTAAAATGCTCCACAGCCCTCAGCTTAACAACTACAGAACTTTATTCTTGTAAAATTATGATTTTATTCCTGTAATATTACAAGTTGTTCTCATAAAATTACAATTTTATTCTTTTTTTCTTAAAATTACGACTTTTATTCTCAGAATATTTGGGCTTCCTCATATAATTACGACTCTTCTCTTAAAATTAGTTTTTTCTTAAAATTAAAACTTCAATTTTGTAATATTATGATTATTTTATTAGAATAAATGGACTTTTTTTTTTTTAATTACAGCGTTTTTCGTAGAATTACAACTTCACAGGTTTCAGATGCTGTTATGAGCGAGTATTTGACGAGTAAGAGTACAGCAGAATAGACCAGTGTTGGTGCGAGCACCGATGCTGGTATCAGGATGGGGACATCCCTAATCAAGACCAAAGAAAATTTCAGAACAAAGTGACTGATGGAAAGAGATCTGGCTGGAATTTAGTTTCTAAAACAATGAATAATATGGAAATGATCAAAGTAAAGTCTCCTCTAACAGCCGACTGTAAACCGATTAAATCCTGCACATTGTTTCATGACCTGATGAAGATCAAAATCTTTGGATTGTTTGTAGGAAAACATTCAGGTGGAAAAACAATGAGCTGAAGTTTAATGATGGAGTTTTCCTGTTTCTGCTCCGTCAGACGGTAAAACGGGAACCAAAGGACCAAAGACACGCTGCTTATCATTCACCTCCACCGATTATTAAAAATCATTCATGTTTACCGGCGACTGATAATGTTTAAACTCTGCTGGAGATCATTTAGACAACGCTGCTTGGGCAGGATAACGTACAATCAGGAGGTAAATATTATCATTAAAGCAAGCAGGAGTTTATCCTTACTAACCCGTGAACCGTGCCGTACATCTGGGTGCTTTACATCAGCTGGGTGAAGTCCAGGCTCCGACTCAGAATGATGAAGCTCGCTTCCAGGAGGAGGAGAAAATAGTTCCCCTCCAACACTTTGCTTCTGATAATTCACCTGCAGCATCGGGGTGCCTCCACCGTCGGGAAGATGCTCATTTTATTTTTAAAACTTTACAAACATTTTTCCAACACCACACATTACAGATATATACTTAGATACAAAACAATCATCCGGACATTTCTGGTCATGTGCACGGATTGAACCTGTTTGGGATGAAGTTCATGGTTAAAATTCTGCAGTATAAAACATGTACCTGAGAGCCGTACAAGAGAAGGTGATAGAAAAAGTATTGATAATTACATGCAAGAAAGTCGTGACTTCAACCTGGTTGGTTGAAGATTGACTGCCCTGGTATTATATATAAATAAAAATGTCTGCTTTTCATCAAAGGTGGAGGAAATGAATCTCATTTAAGGAACATGAAGCTCAACTTATGGATGTTACACACTAATATAGACTACCCACCATTTAAAAAGTGTAAAAAAGTTACTTTTTTTTTGTCCTTTAGTTGTTTTTCCTCATCTTGTCAAAAAAAGAAAGAAGAAATAAGTATTATTTAAAAAAAAACACTCATCGGGCACTTGAGTGCTGCTGACGTCACATTTCGTGTAGAATCACCAGCTGACAACCGACTCTTAAGTTCTGAGATTAGAATAAAAATGTCATCATACCTGATTTTATTTCCGAATAGATCTGAGTTTAGCTGTTTTACAGCCATTTTATCCTTTTAACTACCTGAAAATCACAGAATTTCCTTTTTTATTTCTTCTTTTCTTCGTTCTGTTGATAATTGTCTGAACAAACTGAAGTTTTTCTTAAATCTGCTGGTAATTAAGTCTGTGAGTTTATTATTAGTGTTTCAGTGACACGAATGAGATGAAATGCAGGATGTTGTATCTGCAGACGTCAGCATGGCGATGAGCTGGAAGAGACGGGGTTTAACATTTGTTCTATAAAAGCAAACGTCCTTCCAGATCATCTTCCACTGAGAGGTTAACCTCCGAGCTTTTAACGATCTTTAATCGGAGCGATTCGGCTCTAAATCCCGATCTCGTGTGGTGAACATGACGGTTTAACGACCGGCCGTTTGCTCTGGAGATGACGAGCTTCATTCATCTCAACTTCATGTCTCAGTTCTCATCAGATTTCTCCGGAGAAAAGGGTTCAGTTATCACGGTTACCGGACATTAACTGCATCCTCCACGGACAAATTAGGACACGCGTCAGGAAGAGAAGCGGAAATAATCGCTTTATGAAAACGTAACGATGAAGGGAAGGACGGAGTTTCCACCCATCTCTGATTCTGTTCCTATGTTGGTTTGGTGTGGATCATCTGCTGGCTCTTCCTGTGGTTCAGAAACACACACACACACACACTTCCTCCTCCTCCCTGGTCTGTGTTTTCCACATCTCAGCGGACTTTTCCTCCAGGGACCGACTCATTGTTCCGTCTCTGAAGGAAAAACTATGACGGAGCTGCGTTGCTGTGTTTATGTTCAAACAGAAATCGTTTCCACGTAATGTGGAGTAAGCACGTGCACGGCTGTCCCAGCATCCCGTGCACGTGCAGCCAGCGTGCAGAGAGCAGAGTCTGAGGGATAAAACGCTCCTTTGTTCAGTCAGGTAGCAGAAAATGCTGAGTCATTTACTGTGAGGGGTTTGATTATTTCTATAATTATCACATCATGATGACATCATCTCCATCATCTCACAGCAGGGCTTCAGTGTCCTTGTTTCTCCGTGTTCGTCCACTCATTCATGCACTTAAATAGGTTCCAGCTGATAAACTTCGATGTGTTTTTATAATAATAATAATACTAATAATTTTTGTATCTGTGTTTGCTTGTTCCATTTGTGAATTTGTTACTGTTAAGAATGAATCTTTTATGAAGGAATATGATTAGCTTTTTCATAGGAAGGAACCTGTTTCAGAGGGAAATTCAGTTCCTCAGAAAAAATGTCAATTATCAATTAATCATCGATCAATAAGATGAAACAACTATCAATTAATGAATTACTTGATAATTTGCTCGATAATTTCTTGCTGCAAAGCAAGTCAAAGTCTGAGTTTATCAGTTACTTTTAGTAAGACGGACCTTAAATGAAGCAAATTAATCTAACAATAATTTCTTCCATGACCTCATGAACCTCAAGATAGATCAAACTGATCCAGTTAATAAAAGGTCAACAAACTAAAACTGTTCTGGGTGATCGTACCAAATCACTCAAAGTAACAAGCCCTAAAGTTCATTTTTTTAAGATAACGAGATCTAATTAGATTGTACTGTGTAGCATCTTTAGTTATATCGACCCAAGTGCTCGGGTGTTGGACTGGTTTAGAAGAGACACCACCTGGAGCAACAGGTTGGAGCTTCCCACCTAATAACTGCTGGATATTTCAGCTGGAAACCAGTCATTTAACTCCACCTGATGCAATGAGCAGCTGTTCATTCATTTATCTGTCCCAGAAGGGTCAGTTCATCGGTATCACGCAGGGAAAACATGTAAGGAGATGCAGAAACTGTCCAACATTTTGTTATAAACTGGAAGGATGTGGGCAACCACAATTGAAGCTCTTTCTGATATTCCATGTTATGTTCCAGGTGTTGTACAACGCTCTAAAGGCCAATTCTGCTAAATGTTTCTTCACATACCTGTGATTGGCTGGGCTGGCTGAGAGCTAAACCAATCACCTGGCCCCAGGCGGTCTGATGCTGGCTGTTCCCTGAGTCTCCTCTACACATATAGATTTTCCTCGTGTAGACAGAAAGATAGATTCATTTCAGGACTGATGGCTGCACATCTTCAGGATGGCCTGTGGTCCTGCAGCCATGATGCTGCTATTCGTCTCACGCTGGCTCTGCTCCAAAATCCTGAGTCCTCTGGCCAGCCAGCAGTTTATTCATGCAGGCCTGCTCGTGTCCTCCGTGCTGACGGGAAAATACTTTGTGCATTTCTAAAATATTCTAATTTGATCCCCGGAGGTGTGTTTTCTCTGCCATTTGTCTTTTTGTCAGCACGATTAAATAAAAGCTGTGTGACTGCATTTAATAAAACCCGGTGGAGATGTGGAGCATGCAAAGAGGAGGCCATTACAGTTTCATTGGGACCCAAAGAACTTCTCAAACCATGAAAAGCTGATGAAGGTGTTGGTGTGTCTGCCTGGTTATAACTGGTGACCTTGACTTGTTGGATATTCATTTTTCTAATATTCACTTGGTTTTATCTCTTGACGAGGTCTTTACTCGCTCTTAAAGTCTCGGCCTGGTCGTGGTTGTACAAGTGTCCTAATTTCAACCCTGGAAGTGTGTTTTAAGTCCTATTAATGTCTCTGTAGGCAGGATTAAATAAGTTATGTCACCAGTTTTTATGAAACTTGGTGGAGAAGCAAAGAGGAAGCCATTAAATTTTCATCTGGACTGAGATGACTCTTCTGAAACCATTAAAACCAGAACCTGGTGCTGGGGTTTCCACTGCTCCACCCTGCAATGTCTGTGCTGGTTTTAAACATACCCATCATAACGTCAAGTATATTCTTTATTTAAAATGTTCAGTAAGGCCTTAGGCACCTTATGAAGTACTTCCCACTGTAATAATATTTATGTTATGTAGTTTTATTCTTTTCATTGACCTTTTTGTCACATTTAAATTTAATAAGAAACTTTCCTGATCATAACTAAAGAACTACAGTAAGGTAGCCATTTTACTTTATGATCACGTTGAAACTATTTGGTTAATTTAAGGCCAAAGATGGCAAGTTTGGTCTGTTGGTCCTATTTTATAATGCAGTGTTTTACCTTCACTCTTCTTTTAAATTAGTATTTTTTCATTGTTACATGATCAAATTATTTCATTTGTGCACATACACAATGTTTCCTAGAGCCTAATGTTCTGATCGCTGGTCTGTGCAACGATTCTTTGTGTTTGTGGAAAAGCTGAAATGAAACTTCTGTTTGGAATAAACAAAGTTGACTAAACTGTTACAAAATGATGATAGTTTGCTGGTCTAATACCCAAATTCCCCCTTCCACCCCTCCACCATGTTCATCACATGTGAGGTGCTCGTATCGTGATGTAAACGTGACACATAATCAGGCTTCACAGCCCCTTTTTTTTACTATTTTCTCATTTTTATGTCCGATCCTTGTGTTTTCTTTTCCCTTTTTGTCCTTCTCCTACGTTATGACCCTACTGTTTATCGTCTTAGTTTTGTCCTGAGGTTTTCTAGCCTCCATTGCATTTCCACTCTGTGACTCTGTGGCACATCATAGTTGATCATGAAGGCCTGATCAGGGATTCCTGGTTTGGTTTAAGAGAAAACAAATCCTGTGAACGTGGAGGAACAACAGATTAGTTTGTTATAAATCTGAGACTTTCTAACCTCATGTCTCCTACAGCTGAACCAACCTCCTCAGGACCAACCGTATTTTAACCTCGCTAGCTCTCGTAGCCACATAGTCCTGGTGATATTTATTCTGTGCAGGGCATTGTTATTATGGGATGTAATGAACATTAAAGCCTCCAGCAGCATCGGCTGCAGCTGTTTATTTGCAGCAGGTCAGTCCATAGCTGCAGGTTTCACAGCGACTGCGAGGCTGGTTTAACATTCGGAGTCTGGTCTGTTTTTCTCTCCTCCTCATGTCTGCTGAATATGGAGCAGCTCTTGTCTGAACAAGCTAAAGATAATTGGTGGACAAGTGCAGCTCGACTGCAACGAGAATGAGAGGAAGCAATGAAACAAAGAGACAAAAGAGAAGCACTTCATGTGTGAAGTGTGTGGGGAGGCGGTGGGAATCGGACCCCTGGGTCCTGCCCCAATATGTGAAGGAGGACAGAAGACATGAGAGTGAGTTTGGGCTGAAAAGGAAACAAAGTGGGGGGTTTCATAAAGAAAGGAGGATAAAAGAAACCCTGAAGTACTGTAAACGCCATTAAGCATGGGAGCTACTGATGAAAATTTAAAATGGGTATTTCCTCCATCAGGCCTTTCTCTCCATGTTCAGGACTCCCCACAATAACAAAAAAAAACTAAAATGGGTTATCAAATAAGTCATGTCCTAGAAACAGAAAATTAAAAAGTTGAATTGAGTGCATTAAAAAAAACATTGTTTTATTTAAAGTTTGATCAAAGGTTTTCAGTCATGCTCTCACCTGCAGGAAGTAAAGACGAATGTCGCTTAGTGTCTTACAGGAACATCTTTTAGCCTTTTAACTCAGCTACGCAGTTAGCTAGTGCTAGTGGCCTCCTGCACGGGGGCAGCATGACATGTGTGCACTTCAGCAGATCTTTGCACACACTAGCAGCAATGCTAACAGGTAGCATGCCAACAGCTAAGAGATGCTACCAAGCTCAACAACATTTTACCATTTTCATGATAAAAATGTCAATAAAAACAACAAATGTCCAATCAAAAGCCATCGCAGCCCCCTGATCTAGAGCAGAATTAAGAAAATGTGTTTTCCATGTAAACCTTTGCAGATTTTTTTTTTTACACAAAAAAAACAAAGACAACTCATGGAAGGAAAGGGGGAAAGTGTTTGGTTAAATATTCACTCATGTCCTCTCTGACCCCCCAGCATCAACTCCTTACCCTTCCTCTCATCTCATCCGAGTCCTTTCGCTTCCTGGACTGTGAAAAGCTCGCCTGTCAGCGCAGACATCAAGTTATTTTTAGGATTTTTTAGAGAACAGGGTTGATCCGGCCCCATAAAGGACGGCTGCCTTCTCAGCTTTGATGATGTTCCCGCCTCAGAAAGTCACCCTCGTTTTTATTGCATTGACTTTTTAGTTGTGTGCACCGGAGAGAATATTGCAGACGCAGAGAGGATCCAGGTGAAACGCTCGGGTAGCCGCATGAGAGCGACGCCAGAGTGTGTGAAGTGAATCTAATTTAGGTCATATTTCATGTGTGTGTGTTCTTGGATAGCCACACTTGTTGAAGGCACGCTCTCAGGTAAAATGAAACAATTAATTTCACTTTAATTTAAATGTCTTTCGTGTATAATGTCTCATTTGCATTTTACACCTTAAACCCAACAGCACATTTATATACACCCCCCGTTAAGTTAAAAGAATCCCATTTCCATTCCCCCTCCATCGGCCAATCAGTTCTGGTGTCTGAGCCTCAGCCATGTGGGTAATGAGCTGTCAGCCAATCAAAATCAGGCTGGGAGACAGAGCCGGCACATGATTGGATGCAGGCAGTGGGTTTCTGCTACATGTAGAGAACACGGCCGCTCAGCCAGGACACAAGGACTTCTGTAAATTGGTTTTAAGCGTCTCCAGGAGGGAGCGTGTGTGTAAACACACTCACCGATCTGTGATGCATTAAATGTTCAGCCATTAATCACTGTTTTCTGCAGCAGAGTAATCAATTACTTTCAGCGTAATCAGGACATTTAGTGCAGCAGCTTGTAAGTGAGCTGATGCAGTTTGCTGAGATGCAGGCTGACATGTGTGGGGGGGTAGGATGCCATATCCCAGCTAAAGACACTTTTTCCAGTTTGTTTGTCCTCTGCAGTTTTATTTCAGATTTGTTGTCAGAGAAACGCCTCCTAGAAATTAAAGAGACGAGGAAATGAATAAACGCACACTGAACTCTCGTTTGTCTTCAGGATGCCTGACGAACAATTAAATGTCTGATTTGTATTGGTTTTGTCGAACAGTTTATAAGTGTGTGTGCAGCTTCTGTTGGTCGCGGTGAGCTGTAGTATCATCAATTAGTCACAAGTGGAAGGGCCCGAGTTTATTTTGCCTAACCCTAACCCTATTCATCTGGCTGGGAATACTTCAAACTGT
Source organism: Craterocephalus amniculus (assembly GCA_036024015.1). Classification (NCBI taxonomy): domain Eukaryota; kingdom Metazoa; phylum Chordata; class Actinopteri; order Atheriniformes; family Atherinidae; genus Craterocephalus; species Craterocephalus amniculus. Next base: position 4,154 of record JAVQJG010255328.1, on the reverse strand, counting down.
GGGGGGGGGTCACTTCTAATTAGAGCTACTGGGCTTTATATACATAAACATATATAGGTATATATGTTTTATTTTAGGGGCTAGTAGTTTCTGTCACTGTGATGTTGGTCATAACTGAAAGGCCTTTTAAATACTTCAGGCACGGTCAAATAGCTTTTTTTCCTTGGCCTTGTTGGAAGACGTGGCTGGAGAAACCTTTTAGGCCAATAATCTGTGATCTTTAAAGGAAAAGGGGCCCCATACCTCGGCAAATGGAGGGATTAAATCAACTCATCAGGCCAAGGGTGGAAACTGAGAAAGTCTTGATTTGTTGTCTTCACGATCCCTGAGCCCAGCCTACTCTAAAACTGGTGGTCCCAAGGTAATAGAAGGGGATTTAGGCCATGTAGAATTGTTATCCTCCTTACTGCTGAAGTTTCTGACACTTTACATTTAATCCTCTGTCAGACTGGTTCTGAGAAGCTGTAATGTTGCAGTCTTTGTCTTTTTCCCTGTTTGCATTCAGGCAAACGTTCCGCTCTTTTACCTCAGAGCTGTAGTAAACATGGACCAGCCCGCCATGTGTCATTAGAGCGGAAATTAAAATTAAACTGCTCCAAAACAGCTTGATGGATCTGAATCTGAAGGATTTTTCTTTTTTTACCTTTCACTATATATTTGTGAGATTTCCATGATAAGCGTCAGGTCGGACTTGAAGACAGTTTAGATGAGTCCTCTGCAGATGACTGGGAGATGAGAAGACAGCCAGCCGTGACGACTCGCTCACTTAATTGGTCTGAGGGCTTCAGGTGTTGTAACACACATGATGCATTTTAAATTCTAATAGTTTGTTCAGATGACTTTGCAGATGGTTTGAAAGCTTCGGGCAAAGTTCGAGTAAGGTCCGACGTGAATGCAACGTTGGGTCTTTATTTTACTGGGTATGTGTAGAGATAACTGCTGTCTCGGACATATCATGATATATTCGCCTGTAATCTGAATCATTTTAGTAGGAAAACGTCAAACTGCATTACTCCACACTCTTGACAGGATTCTGGATGTTTGTGGGTAAAAATGCTGAACTGATAAACATTTATAGAGACGACTTGTTGCTCTGACCTAAAAACTGTTTCTATAAACTTCTTCATGAGCCAAAGGTTCAGACGTTGACGCAGATAGTTTGTGCTGTCGCTCTGACAGCTGCTGCCTGGATGATGGATCAGCTGTGAACTGTGAAAGCAGCTTGACGCTGAAAATATGACATGATTTATTACTGCTGAATGTGGCTGCCTTTTAGCATTTATTTTTATTTTATTTATATTATTTCCTTTGCTTTTATATTTTATTTTATTTTATTGTCTTATTTTTATTTTATTTTACCTTATTTTGTTTGGTTTTATTATTTAATTTTATTTGATATTATTCTAATTTACTTTATTATTTTATATACTTAAAAATTTTTTAATTCTTGTTATTTTAATTAAATTATTTTATCGTAGTTCCATTTTAATTTATAAAATAATGGTCCAAATTGATCTGCATATGAATCTTCTTTGAACATCCCCTGCATACAGAAAACTTAACACACCTTTTTTTGTGTTGAATACATTTGATGTGCAGCGATGTCTCCCCTCTGAAACGTGAACTTCCTCGTCAGAGAAATTTTTATCTTTTTGTTGTACTGCTGTCAGCTTATAGAAAACTGGTACGTGTTTTCTGTGTGTAACAGCAGCTTTTAGGTTTCTGAGCAGAAACAGTTGCATAATCTTTTCTTTATTATTAAAAATGACTAATGCTGTGTTGTGGAAGTGGGGGTTTGAAAGAATAGGGGCATTTAGGCAGTGTTGTCAAGAATCCTATCCTGTGGCATCGTGGGAAATGTAGGAAAATGCATGACTTTGGTACGCGACCCAATTAGAAACCGGTCGTCGGGGTATTTTGGCTTCTGCTGCTTTGATTCCCTTTGAGTGCCGTTCCACTTTCTTTATGAGCCACGAGTGTTTGATGCAAATATTCAAGCTTGTCCCGAAACTTTCTGCTGCGCAGGAACCGTGAGTGAGTTTTAAAGAAGTGTGCCAGTAGATCACGCAGCACTCTGGGACAAATGAAGGAGTAATAACTCGATCATGGCATCAAAGGAGTGCAGTGATTATGAAAAAAAAGATTTCTTATACATTATTATTATTATTATTGTTGTTGTTGTTATTATTAGTATGATTTTCCATTTAAAATCAAAAAGCAATTCCCGTTAACGTAAATGAAACAATCCAAGAGTCAATGGGTCAGGTTTTATTCGAAATGATCTGATTACATAAAGCTTAACAATAAACTAAACTTGCTAATAGAGAAAAAACTTGGAGTGTAGCGCAGTTAACTCAGTGAAATAAAGATGAAGAGATAAAAACTGTTCTTACTGCTGCCTTTTATTCTTGTTTCCATCCCAGAAAAGTCATGTATCACCCTGTCAAAGCTTCAATATTGAATTATTATTGCCTTAGTTTTCATCGTCCCGCCACAGGACCTTTGAGCAATGGGGACATTTTGAACAGTTACAAGGAATTTAACACAGAACCACGGGTTGAATTTACAGGCTTATCTGTCTATCGGTGATACTGATCACAGCTTTCTGTGATCAAAAATAGCGACTTTAACGGAGCACAGTGCAAGTTGTTCAGGATAACCAGCACATGCAGCCCTGAGGATGCGAGCACGAATCCCTCTCACATTCATCAGGCTGCTGGGAGAGGAGGATGGGGTAACAGAATAATTGTAGTTAGCATTTCAACTTGTGCATTGCACCTTTAAAGATCATCTGTAAACTGGTTGAAGGACCCAAACGCAACAAAGAAATAACATCACGGATGTTCCAAAGTCAAACTTTGTTTTGTGGAGCTTGGACCAACTTTGGTAAACTTTTCCAGATGTTTGGGGCACGAAAAAGATTTTTTTTATAATCCAGAATGGTAAAAATCTGATATTTGTTCTTTCCTGCTTGTTCCTCCTGTTTGTAGACGTAAGCTTCCACAGACACATAATCACAGCTGAACACTGAAGATGCCCCGGCATGTATAACTCTGTCGGATTTCACACTTTTGGGCTCCAGTTGCACAGCAAGAGAGAAAAACATGAAGCAGATGATGGTCTTTAAGAAAATGGCAATACACTCTCTGACTCAGAGAAGACCTGCCTGCATCTCCTTCACTTAAAACCACTGAAAGCATATCGTCCCACAAAGAGACGTTAACACATCTGAAAGCACAAAAGGACGCTTTACTACAGGAAGCTCCTGCTTTCACACATCTGGATAGCTCAAAACATCTGACCCAGTGGGTCTCAGCGACTTTACCTCTGCCAGAGAGAAGCAGGCTGGAAAAGAGGCCACCTGGCAGCCGGAGGACTCTTATGGTGACATGTGTTCATACCTGATTGCCAACCAAAGAGAGTGACTGACAGCTGCTGCAGAGCTCTGGTTTTACTTCATGAAAACAAGCTGCTGGAGCTCAAGCCGCCGCTGTGACTCTAGAGCTCTGAGGACCGGTGAAAGGCACGTCTGGATTCTTTCCTTCCTTCCTGCATTAGCTTTAAAGCTAAGCTCTAAATTCTTGCAGCTGCATTTATCAGCTAATGAAGAAAACTTCATTTTCTTTCAATTATTTTACAGAAATGAAAAAAATCTTTCCATTTTATTAAAGTGCTCGAGTAAAGATAGAGATAAATGTTGTAAGAAGTTCAGTTTCTCGTATATTTGGGAGCCATGATCATCATGATCACCAGACCGCCTTCAGCTTTGATTGTCACTAATATTCGCTGTGGCATCACTTCTAGAAGTGATACAACATCTTTTTCCATCCAGAATTACATGAATTTCTTACCAAGATCTTGTATTGATGATGGGAGTGTCAGACCTCCAGCAAATCCCAGAGTCTATCTGGACCCATCAGACCTCCTTCATGGCTTCAGAGTCCATCTTCCTGCTCTCCAGCAACCTGAACCTTTTTCTCCTTCAGATTCTCTGATTGGTGGTTTTTCTTCTGGCTCCAGCTGCTGGACTTCCCTTCCCATTGTTCTTATTTCACTGTTAAAAACCCTTTCCGGCCGAGATCGCCCTTATAAGGGTTTTTTGACTGTTACTTGTGAACAGCAGTCATAAATGATGCATTAATGACGGAGAATAT
>JAVQJG010255316.1:0-12984 GCA_036024015.1 Craterocephalus amniculus | reverse complement strand
AAGATAAGATAAGATAAGATAAGATAAGATAAGATAAGATAAGATAAGATAAGATAAAAGATAGTAGATTAAAGGAGGAGAGGACTGATGCAAACTGAAAAGTTTTTCAGCAGACTTGCAGTTTTCTGAAGAGAAAATGTTCTGGATCAAACTGCACAATCAGCTACTGACCTTACATGACCACATGCCAGCAGCTGGTTTTCCATAAACTCACAGGATGCATCATTCTCAGAAACTTGCTTATTATCTCAGTTAAATTCTGCAGCGAACGGACAAAGCAGCTTTGAGTGCAGCTCCACAGATTCTGGCCTGTCCTTCCCGTTCAGGGAATCATCTTTTAATGGACTTTACAATCTGTCTCCTGTGTGTCCGAGTAAGACGTAATATATATAAAAAAACTTTTTCACCCCCTTATCCAGCTGGGAATACAGTTGTTTCTTCTTGTTTGCCAGTTCTTTAGGCCATGAAGTTGCAACATTGAGTCTGAGTTGCAACAGTGAGTTTGAGCTGAGCTACAGTCCAACTGTTATTCTACCGGCTCATCATAATCCTGCTGTTAGCCATGCCGGCTGTCTCTGCAATGCTTTCACTCCGGCCAAACCATCATTTGCTAATTGAACCTCCTTCTTTGCTCTTATTTATGTCTTCATCCTTTTTGGGAGACATTTGGCAACATTGTATTTAAAAAGAAAATGTTTGGGTGATTAGGAGGAGGATGATGGTGAAACCAGAACTGGTTATTTAAAGCAAACAGAAGCCAACTTATATCAGAACAGCTTCAAACATGTTCAGACAGCCTTTTATACTTTATCTGCTTCTTAGCATAAAAACATTTCTTACATCCTGGTTCTGGTTCTGGCAAAATACAGCAGAGAATTCACTCAGGACAGATAGAGGACACATTCAAAGGTGATCCAGGACACTTTTGTTCACATATGTTCGGCCGTCTGAAGAGAAGGCTCGGGGTTTTAAAAACTCACGAGATGCATCGTTTACATAAAGTCTCCAGCTGAAGTACAGTAAGCTTTTAGTCCAGTTTCAAAGATTCTGATCTAGTCTTTTGGTTCTGGAAATCATACCACTACAGTGGACTCCTACTGTATATGACAGCTGTACCAGTATATTCATGGGTGGGGATGGAAAATTTCTAAGTTTGCTGGTTCAGGGGACATCAGTGAGTCATGCAACACACTGTCATTTACTATAGAATACATATTTACATATGTACATAAATACATTGTAATAAACAAACTTTATATTGTGATAAAATGGAAAAGAAAACGATACAGCCATTTGTTTTATAGAATAATCATATTATAGAAATATGAAAAGCATATTTAAATAATGATTTTGAATAAAATATGATAATAGAATGTAGAATATGATTAAGAAACAAAGTGTCACAGCATATGTAAGCAAAAACAAGTGGCACTGTTCCTTAATAATGCATGAAAGGGTTAATAGACCTTGCAACCTTGTTTACACCTCACTGCATTCATGCCAGAAGAAAGAAATGCTTTTTTGCAGCACATGACAAAGCCAATAATGGTGGCCATATTTTTAAATCGCCCTTTTAAAAATATATGCAAACTGGTAAGAATGCTATATCCCTCATATTGTCTGTCACACAGCTGACTTGTTAGTTTCAAATAGACTCATAGAAGAGGGATATATTGAGATGATGTAATTCAGTGACAAAAGCAGTCGATGTGGAGCATATTCAGTCCATTATCATTGTGAATGCTGGTTTAAAAACGCCTCACAGAATGCATCATCTATTAAACAAACACTCAGCAAGCAGCTCCGATAGCGACACGCTTGTCAAAATGTTTTGTCAGCATCCCAGCGCGGCGAAAAACAAGCGAGACAAAAGTCTTACTGTCACTTTTAAATGATTTAACATCAGAGGAATCTTTGACGGGAGGGAAAAAATCAGATTTTCATACACAGACACAAGATGAGTTTAAATGTTGCCAGTAAATGGAGAAGATTTATGTCTCAGAGTAATCTAAAAAGAGGATGAAGTACCTCCTCTTAGCCTTCATCTTTCATCATCTCTCCCCATGACTGATGGCAGATTTGTGTCACAAATCCTGAGTCAACGAGTGTGAGGCGTGTCGGTAAAACACTCGGCTCAACAATAGTGGGATGTGAGAACCGCAGATAAGCGAGAGAGTTATCGCGTGAAGAAGATCTAGTCATGTGTTGATTAATGGAGAACAGCATCAGCCACAAACCTGTAGATGTGCAGAAGCGTGTGTGTTTCCCAGGTACGTACTGCAGTATTACAATACCAGCTGAGTTGACTGGGACAAGAAGTCAGACCAGGCGTCACATACACACCCCAACTTATTTCATGCACGGATAGATTCAAACTCAAATGCCATGGAACACATTTAATTAAGAAGAATTAATCACATCATTTACAACCAGACACAAAAAGTTTCCTCATTTGATTTAATTTGGGTTAATAAAATGTTAGGCAAGTTTGACAAGGATTATTCTATGTAGTGTTTGTGTGCAGACCAGGGCAGCCAAGCAGAAATATTAAAAAACACAGCACAGAATATCAACTCATATTTTTACAAGGTCATACCAGGAAATCCCAGATCTCAGGCCCTCCAGCAAACTGTCAGAAAAGGGGAACAGTAGAAATGAACAATCTAAAGTTTTGTACCCACAAAGACTGATTTCAAGCTTTCAAAGTTACATTTATGTTCTTAATAGTACATATTTGTACTGTTTCTTCTAAGAGTTAGGGATAATATCAGATTTTTAGACCTAACAATCAGGAGATAGTGTGCTTTGGAAAAAAAAAGAAATAATTAAATGAGCTTTAGTCATTCCTCTGCATATGAGAATGAGCAGTACCTTCCTGTTCTATTAAATATCAAATGATTTGAAAGCCTCCGTTCAACAAATTTAAAGATTCTCTTTGTTTTCCGTCACAAGGTAAAATAAATATTTAAACTTTGCACCCCATTCCCTGTCATCAGAGCCGTGGCTCTGCCTGTCATCTTCTTCAAAATGAACAAGGCTACACCGCCGGTCGCCTTTGTTACAGAGTGCTGGTTTTGGTTCACAGGGGGAGTTCGGAGGTGTTTGAACTGGGACCATACTGGGACGTATGAACTCAGTCAAAGCTAAAGAGCCATGGGACAGCTGGTTGGGCTTTGTATTATAAACTCTGCTTGCTTTCAGCCTCAGGTAGAGAGCCCGGCGGTGCCTCAGACATCCCCTCTGCACCTGCAGCAGGTTGCAGGTTGCAGCAGATCCGTGTCTCAGCCATCTGCCTGAGGACTGCTGCCATCTGCATCTGTCTGTTCACCTGCCTCCTCCGGCCGTTTGCTGTTTGGGCTTCACCATGAACTCTAGTTGGATGGTTTCCCATTACATCCTTTTTTTTGGGTAGACTCTAACTCTAACTCTAACTCCTCCATCAGAACTCAGTTAAAACATGATCAAAGCTTACAGCTTGTAACAGCAGCTTCCTCTGCCTCTCAGCTGTCCTGCCCGTGCCAGTCAGTTATTTAGGGCCATCCTGTTAGTCAGGCCAGGCCTTTATTCCTGAATAAATCTACTTAACCATACACACACACATCTTTCTCATATTATCTTAAGCCTTCCTCTGTAAATAATCTCACTTTGCAAAGGCAATCTTTGCCATCTACGCCTTTAAATCTCGTCTACAAAGTTTTGGACGTGTTATTTAAGGCGTGAGCATTCAGCCACAGCTCTTTCTCTTGGTGTGCACATGATCCTTACACCTCACAGATGCCACCTTGTGCTCCCTGATGCATGTCCCAGCAAATCCCCCGGAGAACCGACAGATTCAATTTATTAAATCTGCCTCCTCAAAAAAATTGCAGCACTCTCTTTTCTGCGAAACGACATAAACCTGAACTCTGGGCGGTCCATCAGAGTATTAAAGCTCAGCTTATTCTGCTGCAGCATAAAGGGAAAAAAAAAAGTTTATTCATGCTGTGGTAGAAACTTATGACAAGACTTAAAGGTTGCCTAGCAACATTGTTGTTCGCTTGCCACTGTTAATTTCTTTTACTTAGAGGGTTTGACTACAACTTACATGAATGAATTAATAAATATTTCTATAAGGACCAATGTTAATGGGCATCTATGCAATAAATATTGCATGCACATCTTAATTTGATCTAAGTATATGTTGGCTTAAATATGTGGGATGGCAACATTTTGGTAGGGAGTTCGTTATGACAATTTATTTGTATAATCTTCGTGATTTTCTTACAATAACTGTATTCATTCACACATCTATTGTTATTCTTCGTTGTTGCATGAATGATGTAGAAAACAGAAGTGCACCAGAAGTAGAAGGTCAGGATTTGAACACCCCTATCAGCCCCCCCTCCCCTCCTCAGAGACTTCCATCCTCGTTATATGTGGCAATTTTCAAAGTCATTATGTTGTGAGCATCTGTGCTGTCACTCTGCAACAGGAGGAAATGTCATCAGTACTGTTGTCGAGCTGAAGTGCAGAGACTGCAACAGAAACCATGTAAATTTTGATAAAGTAAATATGTAAAGGTTCCTTAATCCTTAACGTTGCATTACTTTTTTATTGTGACTAGAATATTTGAGGGATTTTAACAGTAGGAAACAATTTATTATCATTATTTTAACATGGCCTTGGAGCACAAATGCTGGCCCATTTATAATCTAAAATAATCTCAAGATAATACGCAGACACTCAAACACAGCAGGAAACCCAGAAACTCTGCATTCTTGGCTTTTAATATTTAAGCACAGCTCTTCACTGGCCTCAGCTAGGTCACACATGCTCATGCACGTAAGCACACATATGTGTGCGTGCTTTGAATACACACTTAGCTTCCGCTCGACTGATCAGAGGAAACTGGATCAGTGTATCTAGCTATGCATTCACTCAGCTAAAGTTCATCCGCTTGGCTTCTGCATATTCATGCCTTCTGAATGTGTGTCGATGCGTGCGTATCAGTGGGACCGCCGCCCCCCCAGGGCTGCTCCATAAAGTACTAACTGTCCGATGGAAACTATCCGATTGTTTTTCCTCTTTATGTCTTGGCAGAATATTTGACAAAGCAAAAATATACATCTCATAAATGCATCAAATGCAAAAGAAAAGACAAGCTGTGAAGAAATTATTAAAGAAATGCCCGCCCTAAAAAAACTACCAGATAACAGCAAAGTGAATTACTATATCTCTTTTTCAACCAATGTTTTATGCTTTAGGATTTGTCAGTCATGTAATTTCATAATTTTTATATCCAGTGCCTCCAGCACCATCATCAGTCATCACACATGATAAAACTTCATGTTTCACTGGAAGTTTTTCCTTAAAGGACCCCATATGGTAACTCCTTTATGGTTCTAGCACACATGAAACATGGATATTTTCTATTTAATCTAAATTAATTTCAATCGTACAATGATTTCGAACAGGATCTTCCTTTTTCCTGTCATAATTGGTAAGATACACTTTGTGTACATTTTCAGGGCGTGTGATTTGAAACAAAAACAATATGGGGGCATCACATTAGTAGCGCATGGCCATGGCTTAATTATCTCCCTCCAACGCGTTATTAAAATAAATTTTCTTCCACTGTCACCACAAGCTCCATAACTTTACATAAACTGATCCACTGCATCACAAACACATCTAACATGGATTATTCCAGAAAGACCGTATTCCTGTTGTACATCGTATTTTCTTTAGGCCAATTAGAGTTTCCTCCTCGGTCATCCCCAGTGGAGCTAGATAAGCTCGGCGCAGAGTGTGTGATCTGGGCTGAAATATTCACTCCAACAGGGACTTAAAGCTCTGCAGTAATTTCCCTGTGGCCATCAGGAATGTTTTCTTACTTTCAGATCATAGTATTTTAGATGTACTTGTTCAACCAACTCTATTTTCTGACAAAAAGTGCAATAGGGATGACGTGAGCGAAATAACTACATTCAGAAAGATATTTGGCAAAGAGAGAGGCAGTCTATATTGTGTTGTTTGAAAATTGGCATTAGGTTTTTACATTTGTGTTGTGAAAGCTGAAAACACGAGTTTAGCTTGACAGCAGTTTAAAAGGATGCTGATTTTATTGAATGTATATTTTATGAGTGTATTTTTCAATTCGTTTTATCAAAATCTTTTTTGCTGCTGTTGTACTTTATGGTGGTAGAGGAACAAAATGCAGAAAGTCTCAGGAATCAGGGAGATGTCAAACAAAGAAAGATGAAAAACAAACAAAATGCGGCACAGGCAGGGTGTCCAGAGACAGAAAATCCAAAAAGACATGAGAAAACCTGCATGCGGGAGAAAACTAAAGAAAAGCTGGAAACAGAAATAGAACATGTAAGAGAAAAACAACAGGGACTGTGCCATGAACGAGGGAAATGGAGCAGTAAAGGAGGTAATAATGAATAAAGGCAACTGAGTGCAGCATGCACAAAGGAAGCAAGCTTCACAGCATACACAGGTTCGCTAACAAACACAAACTGAAGATAAAACTGCAGATCTGATGACTAAATGAGTTACTGTGCTTGTCAGAAAACAACTAAAGGTCCGCTCACACACTTTAATGCAGATGTGCATGCAAATCAGTGTCTTAGCTCTCAACTCCTTCACTACGTTAATAAAGAGAAACACAGAGCTAAAACTGAAGGAGATTAACTTCACCAAACAAAGAGGAAAACACACCAGGCTGCTTTGTTCTGCTCAGATGTCCAGTTCCAGCCTTTCGGAGCTTTCATCCCGCAGATTTTACATGTTTCACACCAGATGTGCACAAATCTGGTCCTCCAGAGCTACTTCCCTGCAACTTTTAGATGTATTCCTTCTCCATTAATCATATATATTGCTCATTACCAGGCCTGCAGGGCTGAATGGCATGTTGCAAATGAGCTAATTCAACCATATGTTTCAGGTGTGTTGGAGAAGGAAAACATCTAAAAGTTGCAGGGTAGGAGCTCTGGAGGACCAGATATGTGCACCTCTGTTCATGGATCGCTGAGGCTTTAACAAGCTGCTGATTATCCATTTATTTTAGGTGAGTTTGAACGGGGAAACATTTCAAACTATCCTTTAACTAATGTGGTTTTAGCACAAAGAGTCTTCATTAATTCCAGGTGAGGCTGGATCTGTGAGTCCAGACATAACAAAGCTTCTAAAATCAGCAGATATGTGGTTGGTGGCTCTGTTTGACTCTGCATCCCAGCCTGTGAACATAAATCCAGAGTCTGATTGGACTGTGCCGGCACAGAGGACTCCCCTTTAAAGTGCCAGCAGAAAATTAATTTTGCCGTCTTTATTTTGCTGTCGTTTGGTTGAAGCCATCAGCTAACGGAGTAAATGGAGGGTGCAGCCGTCACTCTGGATTAGACGTCATTAATGTTTGCTGCCTTGTGCAGAAAGCACGTAAAATTCAATTTGTGAAGCAGAGGGACTGAGCTGTGACACCTAACTGGTTTGTATCACTTTGAATTCATTTCAAGCACTTCCAGACGCGCTTATAATTTCATTTTGACTTTTTTTTTTATTGCTTGAGGGTTTTTTCTCCTTTAGCTTTAAAATAAATAAATCTGGATTTATCTAATATATAACTTTATGACTTACATCCTGCAGTTGTGTTATGAATTTTGTCTTATAGAATATTTTTAAATGTCATTCATTTACTGTAACCCCTCAATGCCCTTCTCTACTATTAGATTGAGCACATTTTATAGGAAATAAAGGCCATAGTCCAAATCTTCCACTTGGTTTAGGTGCATAATGTTTAAAAAAACATTACTTTTTCAGATTTTGATGCTCAAATATATATTTGGACAAAAATCCTGATTTTAGGAAACATTTTTCCATATGAGTGCACTAAAAGGTTAAAGTTAATTAAGACTGATTATGATTTGCTTTCATGGCCGACTCCAACAGTCTATAAGCTGTGACTAATGAGTTTATTAAAGGTTAATTGTTTACTAATGAGTTGTGGATGATTTACTGGATAAAACAGATGGATTTCTCCACATCCCGGGTCAGTTTTTAACCTTTCTGTTTGATAAAAATTTCTTATTCATTAATAAATGATTAAAATTGATTTTGGTTCAGATTTTCCAGTGGATGAATGATCAAATTACACAATCTTCCAGCTATAATCTTATTCTTAATATAACATGCACAACAAAGGATGCTTTATTTAAAAGCACCGCAGTGAAGACAGACTACACCGCATCCTTAATATGACATAATGGATTGTCCCCAAGTTCTACCACTGTATGATATAATCAATGAATCTATGAAGCTATTTGCTTAAACGGAACCACGATGCAGACAGGAAAGCTTTCACAAACCCCCTTCAGCTAACCATGCTGAGGAAAAACCTTCCTGTCTCACAGTTGATTTAAAAACACAGCAAGGAAGACCAGCGGGACAGAAGATGAAGACGAAGGAGGGAAGAAGCAGAGCTACACCCACTAAACACAGTGCACACAAGAAAAAAATCTATTACAGACCTAAGTGAGTGACACTTTGAAAAAACTCAGCAACTGCTCCAGTTCTGCCACAAAAATGAAGTCATCGATCTCCTTCAACAGGAAGGACAGCGTATTAACTAAGTGGCGGCCATCTCTTATTCATACGCTGCTTATTACTTATCAACGCCCTCTCACTCCTGAATGCTGATGGGATTTTCACGGCCCATTTATGGGACAGGGCGATAGAAGGAAAGGATGGAGGAAGGGCAGGAGGAGAGAAAGGGGAGGGGAGGGTGTAAATAAGAGACAGACATGTGGAGAAAGTGAACGATGAGCATTCGCATGACCATAAAGGAGGTAGAGGTTGAGATGTATATGTGTGTGTGGGGGGGTGTTGAATGATGGATGGAATCACTGGAGGATTCCAATCTCTCAAAAAACAAGAGACACACACTGAGAGATTATTCCCAATGACCCACTTAGCAGGAGGCATGAAAAAAGGCTTTTAATTTACACAAATGACGTCCGGGTGTGGGGATGATGGCATTATGAAATGTTCCATTACTAACAGGAAGTACACTGAAGCCATCCAAAGCCAGACAACGGTAACCTCAGCTATCCTGCAGAATCTCTAATGCATGTACTAATAGTAAACTAATTCCTCTTTTGCTTCCATCCCCGGAGGTTTTTTTTTTTTTTACATGCACACACTAGATTATCATAATTAATGAGGTAGTTAATTAAAACATTATAACATAGAATGTTAAAATAACATCCTTGCTACCTCTTATCTGGTCACTCGTATCAAACATAATGAAAATGAATCGACTATACGCATCTGAGGATTCGGATGCCCTAAGGTGGCTGTATAGCATCCCACATATGCACGTAAGTCACTTTTCACTAATGTACAACATTTGTAACACCCCACACACAATTAATCCCTCTAATAAAGAAAGTGAAGGTATGCAATGTTGTGTTGCAATTTGATTAGACATGGTCTCCCTTCTTAATGTGTTTGCTACTGTTACAACCTGGTTAGCTTTGATCTAGCTAAAACAAAACGTGGGTCAAAATCTGGTGAAGAAAAGTAGAAATGGAAGAGCAAAATGGGATTTTACAACAGAAATGGAGTCTTGCTGTCAAGAAGATAAAGAACAAAGATCCTTACTCTGGACTGGATTAGAGTCTGATACTTCCTCTGCTCAGAGTCTTGCACAACACATTCTACGTTTTTTGGCCCAGTTGGATCCACTTTGTGTTACTTAATGAAGAAAGCTCACAAACAGTTGTGCTGCTCTTGCATAAGATCTTTTAATCCCCAAGCTGGTGTTGTGGCAAAAAAATAAAAAAAGATTCCTGCTTTATTCAAGTCAGATATGGTGTTAAATGAATCTCTGACTTCCAGTGTTCATGATAGAAACTAGAAGAGCGATAAGGAGAGCTGACATATTTATTTTCTAACCAGTAACCTTGTATTTCTTACTTTTAACCCTAACTAGATGATGTTACACCCTAGAAATGACATTTTATTTCATTATGATGCGTTACATGGAACCATGGTAACTTGTACAATGACGTCCAGGTGACAGTTGGTAAAAAGAGTATATTTTGGCCCAAACTATGATTGTTTTCAAACTACATCAGCATAAGGTTGATAAGGTTTATGTTGTGTAGCTGTGTGACTAAACAACATACACCCGCCTTGATCTAACGTCTCATAAATGCTTTAAGCTCAGCACTGGGCTACATCATGGTGTGACATCATCTTTGCATTCCCTTCATGATGTGAGCTCAAATAAAGATCTTTGTAATGGTAAATTCTTTTCTGTGGCAGCACAGTGAACTGCAAGGTTTCCCTGGGAAACAGGAAGTCACTGTAACTCTTCTCCAAAGGTTTCACTTTTTCTGATCCCCAGTTTAAATAAATACAGTGCCACATAATGATGAAGGAAAGTCTTTGTATGGTGTGTTCTTTAAATGAACAACAGCAGGATGAGCTGTGATTCCTTGGGATACATTATAAAAAAATGTCTGTAAAAACTATTCCATTTAAATGTGACTGACAGTAGTTTTATGGTTATCTGTAGTTCTGTGTTATGGAGTTATTTAAGATTAGCTTCGCATTTTCTACCCTCAAAGTTTAACAGAAGTTTTAAATAGCTGTTGTTCAACATAACTACAATTACAGATATTTTATTCCAGATTCACGGATCAACATACAAATGTGTAAAGACCAGAAAGACTCATGAAAAGCGCATTTTCAGATTGTTTATTACGTGCTTTACTTCCTGTGTTATGTTCACATTTAGACCATGTTGTTTTAACTTAAACTTTTTAGACAATGCTGTTGGGCACCACAAGCATACAGGACGATTCATGAAATAAAACCTTTCACCACCAGCAGCTCTGATCTAATTATGCAAGCAGGAATAATGTTGGCTATTAACTTAATAACTGATCTTGGATAAACTTATTTAATCACTTAAGCAGTTGAAGCAAATTATCTAATTTGGTCCAATTCTCTCTTTATTCCAGTGTGGTGTCACTCCATGAATGCAGCAGGGTAAATACTGTGGAAATACAGAATTTTCTGTTTTTTTTGTTTTTTTTAAAAACTATAAATACAGTTAATAATATCCTGGTAATTGTCTGCTAGAACATCATTTTTACACTGGTGATGGAAACAGGAAGTGATTTATACCTGAGAAAAACTGACTTTAGTTTACTTTAACCCTGGTGTAGACTCATCTTTGAAATCAATTAGTCATTTTCAAAAAGAGGAATCAGATCACAAATCCCTAATCATTTAATAAAAGAGGGATTTTGTTCTTTTCATTTCCAGGAAGAAGCAAATAGACTTCAGTCTGAATGTAAAAACAGATTATCAGATAGTTTTTCGCTATATTTAGTCTCTGTGGACTTTATGGTGGATGAATGGAAACTTTATCAATACACACATGACTGTGCTCAACAAGATTCAGAACACGAAGCTCATTTTCACTACAAAGTGACCAAACACAAACATAACCTCATTTTCACGGTGTTATTTCCATACGGCTCATTATATATTCCACAATTAAACACATCATAGGAAAAGAAAACATAAATAAACAGACAATCTTATGTTTTACCTCTAATGTCAAAGAAAATTGACCCTGTATAATGCAAAAGCAAACTTGAGCCCCATCTGCTCCTAATGCCTGTTTTATCCTCTTTGTTAGCATCTTGTGTTAGTGCAAACACAAGACTTTCACTCATTTGCTTATCTGCAATTTAGTTTTTAGTTTTAACTGTTTGGTGTCCAGCCACAGATGTCTATAAAAAAAACATAACCAGTGATTTAGCCAATCATCCAACTTAGAGCAACAACAATGACCTCATCCTCCAACTGTAATCATCCATCCCATCATATGCAGCCACTAACAGTAGCCTACGGATGTGGGCCACTGTACACTAATACACTACAGTGACTCATGCACACTAGGTTTTCATGCCCACAGTAATTATATTCTAATGTGAATCACACGGAGTTCTAATTTGCCCCACATACAGTGCAGTTAACAGAGGATCACAGCGTGGTGTTTCCCCTCTTTTGCATGATTGTAAGGCAAGGCAAGTTTATTTGTGTAGGTTCAGGTTCAAGATAATTCAAGGAGCTTTACATAAAACATTAAAAGCAATTACACAAGTAATGAAAATATAAAATCATTTAAAAGCAAAATCATTTAAAAGATTGAAAGCAAGAGAAATTAAAAGATACCATGCAGATTTCAGTCATGGGTACATGAGAAAGGGAGTGTGAGCTTTATTTCTCTACCTATTTTAATATTGTGCATTTAAAAACAGACCAACAGTGGGGAAAATAAGCAAAAACTGAAAAAAATACATTTATCTATTTTTTTCTTCATTCTGGTGTTGACTATGATGGTGATGATGATCATAATTATGGTGAATATTGATGATTTAGTTTTTTATTATTATCATTTATATACCCTGATATCTGTGTGGGTGAGCAAGTTGTGTTTTTGTTCTGTTTTTTTTTTGTTTTTTATAATGT
Organism: Craterocephalus amniculus; assembly: GCA_036024015.1. NCBI lineage: Eukaryota > Metazoa > Chordata > Actinopteri > Atheriniformes > Atherinidae > Craterocephalus > Craterocephalus amniculus. The sequence goes on along the minus strand of JAVQJG010255316.1, from coordinate 456 downwards.
ATGTTTTTTGTTCTACTAATGTTTTGTGTATTTTGTGTTTATGGACCCCCTCCAAAACGAGGTGTTGCATCATAAAAGGGGCTATCCATTAAATGCATTTTTTTTTTTTTAATCTCCAGATTAACAAGAACCATTTGCATTAAACAGCAGATTGAGAGTGCGTGTGCGCTCACCTTGTGCTGCTTCCACATCACGGCCAGCGGTTTGACGTCGTGCTTGGCGTGTTTTCCTTCCTCCAGACACTTCATGCACACCGGAGCTTTGCAGCCGCAGCAGTACATGCTGAAGTTTTCCGCTTCATGATCCACGCAGGTCGCCGGTTTCCGCGCGGGCGGCGGCGGAGGAGCGCCACCCCCGCCGCCCCCGCCGCTGCCGCGCCCGCCCCGCGCCGCGCCTGCCGCCCCCCGGGTCGGTGGCGGCACCAGGCGGGGGTTTGCCAGAGGACCCCGGGACCGG
>JAVQJG010255309.1:0-10239 GCA_036024015.1 Craterocephalus amniculus | reverse complement strand
TGGAACTCAGTCAGGTCGACATTCAGAGCTCCATCGAAGCGAAGTGAAGCTGTGATTGAAGACACAATCTGGCTGATAAGCCGGTTGAGATTGGTATAGGAGGGGCGCTCGATGTCGAGGTTCCTGCGGCAGATGTCGTAGATGGCCTCATTGTCCACCATGAAAGCACAGTCGGAGTGCTCCAAGGTGGTGTGGGTGGTCAGGATGGAGTTGTAAGGCTCCACTACTGCTGTGGAGACCTGAGGTGCTGGGTAGATGGCAAACTCAAGCTTAGACTTTTTGCCATAATCAACAGAAAGTCTCTCCATTAGCAGGGAGGTGAAACCAGAGCCGGTTCCTCCACCAAAGGAGTGGAAGATGAGAAAACCCTGCAGGCCAGTGCACTGATCAGCCTGAAAAGTCAAATATTTACAAATGTAAAAGGCGACAAATTATTCACTTAAACCAAAGCACGTTTCACATTCTAGCTAAATAACATGCACCCTCAGTTTTTTCATTCTCACCAATTTACGTGTCCTGTCAAGGACCAGATCGATGATCTCCTTGCCGATGGTGTAGTGTCCACGGGCATAGTTGTTGGCAGCATCCTCCTTTCCTGTGATCAACTGCTCAGGATGGAAGAGCTGACGGTAAGTTCCTGTACGCACCTCATCTGGATGTCAAAGCAATGACAAATATTTACTGGGTGAGTAATCCTAATGTCAAAATACTCTAAACAGCCTTGCATTTAAATGTTCCCAGAGTGGAACACAAACCCTTCAAACAATTAAATGAATTATCTGTGTGAGGTCTGTATTTGCTACTTCAGAAAAAAAGAAAGAAAATTCAATGACAAAGAATACAGAAGTACCAATGAAATATTATTATGTATAATTCTGGCACTGACCGATGACAGTCGGTTCCAGGTCGACAAAGATGGCTCTAGGAACATGCTTCCCTGCCCCTGTCTCACTGAAGAAAGTGTTGAATGAGTCATCTCCTCCTCCAGGTGTCTTGTCAGAGGGCATCTGTCCATCTGGCTGGATCCCATGCTCTAGACAGTACAGCTCCCAGCAGGCATTACCAATCTGAGCCCCAGCTTGGCCCACATGGATAGAGATACATTCACGCTGCAGAGAGTGAACACTGCTGTTAGTTTACCTTTTCACATTTCCACCACTTCCAGTATATTTTCATATAATTACTTCTGCATTGATGCAAAATGGCTAATTCCTTTTACCTAATATCCTATAGCATACAGTGTAAGAAATTTCTGCTCAAATCTGAGAAAATATTGTATATCTCTCATAATTGCCAATGAACACAACAACAAACACTTATAATAAAGTATCATTTAAACAGATCATCTTACCATTGTTTGCCTCTCTTCTCCAACGTCCAGGTATCAGGAAAAAAGATGAAGTGGCAGAAACAGCTGTGCCCCTCTGCTTTTATACACAGCACCTTCACCTTCCATGTGCTGGGATTTAATCTGAGCCGTAATCAGAGAAGCTCCCAATGAGACTGGGATAAGATCATTGCTTTACAAACATACACACAATGCAAAAGGAGGTCACCACCCTTGTCATTGTGTGCTGTGTTTGAGAGGTTTTGTACAAGTGTGTTTGCATCTCATATTTCAGAGAGCAGAGGCACAACCCAGGATGAGGGAAGGCTACCTAAAGTAGTCAAACTTTCCCAGTTTAGACGAATCAAATTTGCTTGCAGCTCTTAATAGAACTACAGTGTCCCGTTGCTGATTTTTTTTTTTTCCTTTCTTTGCTTTTCATGATCCACTCATTTAAAAAAGGGGAATGAAAATGTTCTATACCAATCTGGACAGAATTTAACAATTAAATGTGTAAAATGTAATAAATTTACTGAATCCAGCATACATTTATCAAAATAGAAAATTATGAATTCCAAGAATTGCGAAAAAATACTGAAACAATAAGAAGGGCTTTAAATTTTGAAGTGATGTTTAAAGCATTCTGTTTTTGTCTAAAACTTCCCTAATTTGTCCTTCAGTCCCTAGTGAAAGAGAAACTTATGTCCATGTGAATTGCCTCATGAGGTGTCAGCTGACTATGTGGTGAAAACAGTAACTGCCTGCCATTGTGGTTCCACTGTATGTAAAATAAAAGTCAGACACAAAACATGAAGATAATATGGCCCATTTAGACTTTTAAATCCATCAATCAATTTAAGTGCAACATTGTATGCATTTGACATGTTATGTTTCGCATCACTTTCAGCTGGGTAGCATTAGAGTCACTGTCTGTTTCAGTTGGCAGCCGAGACCTAAACTGTTGACACAATGCCATGGCTCTAAGGCAGAGTCTAGCTCTGTCATAATTAAAACAAGTCCAACAACTTTCCAAAGACAGAGGCATACAACATAATGCTTGGATTCTAAATCATGTGGGAATGTTGACTCAGTTAAATCCTTTGTGACAAAACAGTGCAGTGGTCTGTGGCTGGTTTGTTCACAGACGACATGATAAATCCCTTCTTTGTTTCCACCTTCTTTATTTCTGTGAGCATTAAGAATTATATTATATAGGAAAAAGTGTTGGATGTCAATGAAAGTGGAATTTATTGTAAGTTATCATGAAACAAAGTCTTGAACATGTGGAAACACTCACAAAGTCTTTAGTGGCCCTTACTTTACTCATGGGGCCTCTGTCTCCCTTTGCAATATATTATAAACAGTATGCATAAATGCCTCATTTGTATAAAATACATGTATAAAAAGCTTTGCAGACACAACAGGGAATATTTTTTAATGAAAGCAGGACTGTGTCACTACTTTCAAAACAATACCTCATAAGGCAAGGAAATGTTAGCTCTTTTTCCCCCAACTAATCATTTGCTCAGTTTCATGTCCTATAAGTTGAAATAGCTGATACTTAAATCTTTTCGCTTTTGTGTGTTGCCTTCAGGAGGTGTAGCCTGAATCATAAAGCTGTGACCCACTTCCATTGTGTGAGACTATGGATCCCTTCCTACTGCTACACAATTCACTCTTCTCATTAATGGCTCACAATAATGCTCATGCCTTGAGAAAAGAGACTCAAAAACATTACTGAAAAATTAAAGAAACATCATCCAATAACGAAAAAAGTATGATCATATGGTCATGCCAAAACATGAATTCTCTGTTTATGCCACCAGTCTGTTGTTGATTTCTCTTCCAGCCTTTGAATTGATCTCTTGCTGCATTACTAAAGTCCTGTTAAAGTTTAGGACACGGACTGCAAAGTGATACAGTTTTAAAAACATGTCTGTCCCTGGAGGATTACAGGTTCTGAGCTAGGAAAGCAAACCAGGACAATTTCTGTTACACCAGCAGCAGATTCCCTCTTCTGAGTTCTTATATTCTTCTTAGCTTCTTTTCTCACCTCTTTTATCTTTGTATGAATTGATATTCAGAGTTTTTTTTGTCTTAACTGGTCTTTATAAATTCATCCATAGTTTCTTTAATTGATATGTTTCCCCCACTTATTCATTTTTTTAGGATTGCAGAATAGTTCACAAGCCTGCAGCTGTGTAAACCAAAATCTGAATGCATCACAACTGTGACACCTGGCTCAAAGCAACTTCTGAAGCCCTCGTTCACTTCTTTCATTCACTGTATGCAACAAAGACATGAATGCCCAAGTCTTAGTTCAGACTGTGTGTTATTGTCTGCAGACCCACACATCTATGCATACCTTTTATACCTTTTTAAAGTATGTCTTTCTGGTAAATGTATGGGTGAGCAGGGTATACTGGACACTGGACATTGAGTTATTCAATTCATTATCAATCTGAATAATAAATGAAATAGAGAAATCATATATCATATGTAAAAACATTGATATTAACATGTTTGCCTCTGTTTTAAATGGGAAAAAAGTCATAAAGCTAAATCTGTGAAGAATGTGCATTATTATACAAATGCAATATAATATTGTTAATTAACATTTTTCATGTTGTAGACTGTTATACTGTAGATAAAAACAGAATAAACGAAAAGTCAGGCACAATTAAAAATAGAGAAAAGCTTCACTAAACATGTCTGTAGAAGTAAAATGCTGTATGCAGATTAAAAATGTGATTTTAAAAATGTAATAAACATGCATCAGAGGGTTTAAACGTAAAACAATTCGAATAAAGCCAAAAATCTCACAGTTTTTTACACTTTTATAGGAGCAGGATAGTAGCATGAGCCACAGTAATGGCTAGGACAAGAGAAAAGCTCCATGATGAGCTCCATGGACAAAAATGTTAGAGGACACATGATGAAGTAACAACGACCTCTAGCGTTTAAATTGAAAAGGTGCCAGCACATGAGACAACAGCTTCAGGGTAATGGAATGGTTTGCCCAACCCTATGAGGGAAACTCGCAGCATGTTTGCTTGACTGTTACTTTACTCACTTGTCCCTCTGTCTGAAGACTCACTGATCTGGTCCTCGGTCAAGGGTTTTGGGAAAATACTGGAATTCAGTTCATCGTCTTCATCTTCTTCTTCTTACCTAGGTCTAGGCTACATAGTAAGAAACCACAAGTCCTTCCTAAAAGCAAAATGAAGTAAAAAAGGAGGAAATGACGGGAAAGAGAGCAAAATATATTTGTAATGATAATAATAACATTATTATTATAATATCATTATTTATTTATTTTTATTATTATTTTTTTATTATTATATTATATAATTTTTATAATATAATATAATACTCCCCTCCAACAGATGCTTTCAAGAATCAGACTGAAACCTAGTCTTTATCATTACTTCATAAGTGCCGTGGATTATATAATACATATAATTATGTCACACTGAAATGTCTTTAAAGTCCAAACATGCTGGAATAACGACACGTTTAATGACCTTTTCTGAATTGCTGAATCGTTAGTGAATCATTTAGTGCGTTCCAGTTGTCCTAAAATGATCATCTTGGCGTGCGTGCCTTCTCCAAATACGCGTTTACGTAGGGGCAGGTGGGCGTGACTAGGAGTAGACTACAAACGTCGCAGCTTCTCGCCCACCTGACAGTACTTTCACTCACCAGCACCTCGTTGACGGCCGCAGTGAGTCTTCAGAAACCCTCCAACCTACCGAAAAAAACAAGCTCTTTTAGCGCTCATTCTGCTCACCCTCCACAATGGTAAGTGTAACAATGTCGGCTGAGTTGAGTAAAACGTTCTTCTCAAAGTTTGTTAGTGCGTCACTGAGGTTTTGAACATGTCGGGTTAATGGTGTGATGCAGCAGTCTTTAGTCCCCCCCCTCCCCGTGTGGCCTCCTGCAGCAGGACCATACCTCTGTCTGAAATAGATCTGTGACTGTCAGTAAAGCTGAGATAGCTGCTCTCTGGGGGACCAGGTGCTGATTATTAGTCTAGATTGTCAGGGAGAAAAGCTTGCAATAAAAACGAGTGAAAACGTGCATACTGTATGCACAAAATCAGCGTTTTACTAATTAAGGGACAATTAAATGGTCGATTTTTCTTAAATGACATAAAAAATCGTGTGTATCTTGTTAAGGGGCTTGTGGTATAACCCATTATACATAAGTCAGTGAAGAAATAAGGTGTGTCTCTCATGGTGCATGTATCAACAACTCAGTGCAGCCTGAAATAAGGGCAAGAATTCTGTAGAGGTGGAAATGAAATGGTCTTCCCTCCAAATGGTATGATGTTATGTCTATTAAACAAGTTTTCTTTAACTTAAAAAACAGCTGAAAGTAGCAACATATGAGGGCAATATAACCTATTACATTAAAATTGGATGCGTCCCTCCTTGTTTAAAACATGTGCAATTACAACTTCACTAGTAAAATTGTGAATTTCCATTAAGCCACTTTGAGTCTTCATGGATTGGAAATTCAGCAGACTCACTCACGCTCACTCGCTCACACACACACACACACACACACACACACACACGACCCTGTCATGTTTGCACAATGCACAAGGTAGTGCAAACACAGCTTGTTAGCATCAGTTGTGCTTATATCAATATGATATCAATCTTGCTTGAGTAAACGCTTAGCTGCAGTATACCAGGCCTGCTCAAATAGACTGGATGCATGAAATTTAAGTCTCTGTATGGACCTTGTTTGCATTTTTCAGTCACGTTGAAAATGCTCAATGTACCCTAATGATTCTCTGCAGACTAAAACTGAATTACCACAATAAGTTGATCTATTTAGAGTCATAACAAAAGTTCATGGTGAACTAAAATGGATTTTAAGAAAAGCCTTATCCTGTCCTGTAACTTTTGCAGGACATAAAAGTCGCATAGAGGCAGCTAAACTGTGATAGACAAGTGCAACAATCTAATCAGATTTTTTTTCAGGAAGAATTCAAAGAGTTGCATAGGAAGCTGAGCACATTGCATCTGATTGTAGCCAGCAGCATGTGTAGTTTCTTGTATGCATAAATAGATAATGTTACGTACTTCCTGAAGATCCAGGATATGATGCTGTCAAACTTTCAGCTAACTTCCCATCTTTAGCATTCAGTTTTGTAACATGTTTGACAGACTCTCCTCTTGCAGTTTTACAACAACCTTAGGGGAGGAGTGAAGGCTAATAACATCAGGCCAATCAGAATGCAACATTTCAACAAGAAAATGAGCAATACCAAAATGCCTTCATTGTTAGATTTTCATCAAATGATACTGCATTTTGATTGCAGTGAATAAATTTGATGATTTGTCCAAAGGCGCCAATGGAAATGTACTTTTGCTCATCAACACAAGGATGTGGACACGTCTTTTTACCCCCAAAAGAATAAGGCGCAGACCAGCATGACATGAAATGTGAACCATATCTCATCAATATATCATCTTGATCGTGTCTGGCTGTCTTGTAGGTGTTGGTGTTATCTCAGATTCATTTACAGAGTTGATGCAGCAGATGTTGTTCTTAAAACATAATTAATTGCAATCTGAAACACTTTACAACCCATGTAGTTGCTTATGTCCAGGGTGCGGTGAATCTTCTGTCCTCACCTTGTCCTGGTTATGCCCATTTTAGCACATATTGTGACAATGGGGCATTGAAGGATATGTTCCAAAGCCTGCTGACCTGAAAAAGCTTTTAACAGATTGATTGCTGTCGGTCTCTACCCCTTTTTATCTTTCCTGCCTCTTGCAGAGTCCTATTTATTGTAAGGTTTTGGTCATGAACAAAACGGGATTCTCAAGTTGGTTTGGCTCCATCTTGCCTGTTGTATGTAGACACACCCTGACAGGCTTAGCTATGAAAAAGTTGACAGTTTGGGAGAGCTTTATTTTTTAAGTCTACTCCATGAAGTACTGAGTCATACCTTTTTGTCATACATTGGCTGACTTTTTTTTTTACCAGATACTATTTTGAAAAACACTTGAGCAGATGAGTTTCGTAATTTCACCAGGCAGCAAACACTGTTGGAAGGAGTGACAGTGTTTACAGCAACAGTAAGACCTTGCAGCTAAGTGTCAGGTTAGCATGAGGAAACTAAAATAGCCCCCCTAACCTGGAAACTCAGGGAGGTGGGGGTGGTTCATCTTTGGAAGGGAGAAAAGAAAAGAGGGACTTTTGTTGTCCTGCTGGTACAATAACTTTGGGAAAATACTGAAACGGTGGTTGGAATATTGTGTATATATCTAAGCATATTTAATAAAAAGAGAAATCGTTTAGTAATATCTCTGAAATAATGATAAGTCTTCACTTTTTGGACAGTTGCCACCCACTGACTCCCAACCGTCGGCCACTATCTGATCACAGAGGCAGAGAAACTGGTGGGGGATGTGTAAAAATAGCAAAAACGAAGGTGGAAGTGCAGTGTGCCATATGTTACAAGTTTTCACAGCTGTGTACATGGGGGTGGGGGGTGCTACATACATGACAGGCAGGATGGTTTAGTTGCTCTTGTATTAATTTTTGACACAACCCCCAATTTATTTAAATGTAGATCCAAATTTTTTTCTGTATATAGTGTGCTTTTCTTCCTTTTTTCTTAGTCAATTTGACAGATCGACACCACTACCTGAGGCATTGTTGATAAATGGCATTCCTCCAGTTAAAGAGCTGGGAACTTTAAAAACAGAAATATTACTGAAGGCATTTCAGTCAACAGTTAAAATGTTTTCAACTAATTCATAGCAAAAGAAGAAAAACCCTTCAAAAAGTTTGAGTTTTCTTATGTGTTAAGGCCATCATAGAAACCTGTTTTTCTTGAATTCTGCTAAAGTGCTTTCTTCTAAGCATAATCAAGTGTTTTGGGTTTATATTTTGTAAACTACCGGTACTTGTTCACAATTTTAATGCCCTGGCTTTGGTCCCCCAAACTTACAACACTGTTGTTTCTGAACTGGTACACTAGCTCCTAATAAGTGCTAGGCCTTTGTTTATCTCATCCAGGCAACATCATATTCTATAAATTGTTTTATTTTGAAGTTGATTTATATACTGAGCTCTTAATGAAAGTGAAAAGAGCCACAATTGCACAGATGAACTGAACAAAACACAACAGTGTTTAGATTATTTACAGTATGATTCTGGTGGTCCTGCCACTGAGCAAGTGTCCCTTTTTTTTTAAAAGTAGGTCATCTTCACTGCTTAAATAGCAAATGCTCATTTGTTCTCTGAGCTCAACCTCCATTTCGGCTAATGAGAGGCTCACGAGCTCATGACTGCTCATAGCAGTCACATGAAATCTGGTGACAGCTGCTAGAAGTATGCTCGGATTGTCCTTCCTTTCATGTCTGTTTGCTTCCACCTAGTGGCAGAACTGATGAAATACTCTTAAGGTTTATGGCGGTTTAGTTTTGTTTAAAATGGAATTATATCCCTTTTTGTGTGTGGCTGTATAACTTTTGATTGATTCTATGTATTTCACACTTTCTTTATCTTATTAATAATCCCTCCCCTGCTTGTCCTCCCTTCTGTTCCAGCGTGAATGCATCTCTGTTCATGTGGGCCAGGCTGGTGTCCAAATGGGGAACACCTGCTGGGAGCTTTACTGTTTGGAGCATGGCATCCAGCCGGATGGTCAGATGCCAAGCCACAAGCCTGTGGGCGGCCATGATGACTCCTTCACCACCTTCTTCAGCGAGACAGGGGCTGGGAAATACGTCCCAAGAGCAATCTTTGTTGACCTGGAGCCCACTGTCATTGGTCAGTGAGCTGTGGGGCTCGCATTGTTTAGTATCCTTATGCTCTCATTTGTGACACAGGTTTTGGTTTGATTTATTCCATTTCTTCAGCTGTCAATGATCTGTGGCATTTTATAATTTGAAGTGTGGCAGTGGACAAAAAGCTCTAAATCAAACCAGAGAATTGGTATTTCTGACTATTGCTTTGTCAATTTCTCAGATGAAGTGCGAACGGGGACATACCGTCAGCTCTTTCACCCTGAACAGCTGATCACAGGAAAGGAGGATGCTGCCAATAACTACGCCCGAGGACACTACACCATTGGCAAAGAGATAATTGACTCTGTCCTGGACAGAATTCGCAAACTGGTGAGGCACTTTTAAAGGGTAATCACAATGTTTTTAGTAAAGGCTTCTTTTTCGTCCACCTATTTGCTAAACACATCTGTTCATATTTATACCCCTATTATTATCTTGCCATGCTGTGGCTGTAGACTGGCAGGATCAACTTTCACCTTCTGTATGCATATATGCCACTTTCAGATCAGATGCAGATCAGTGACTAGAAGTGGACAAATCTATGGGGTTCTTTCCTGCTCACATGGGAAGGATTGTAATGTTTAGGATTAACTGACTCATGAATAAGCTTTAAATACCGATTGCATTCTTTGTTGGGGCAACCAGTGTTGTCTTAAACCATTCTCTGTGCAAGCTTTTGTAACTTTTTTACGTGTCCCATCAACAGGCTGATCAGTGCACTGGTCTCCAAGGATTCCTGGTCTTCCACTCCTTTGGAGGAGGAACCGGCTCTGGTTTCACCTCCCTGCTAATGGAGAGACTTTCTGTTGACTTTGGCAAAAAATCCAAGCTTGAGTTTGCCATCTACCCAGCACCTCAGGTCTCCACAGCAGTAGTGGAGCCTTACAACTCCATCCTGACCACCCACACCACCTTGGAGCACTCTGACTGTGCTTTCATGGTGGACAATGAGGCCATCTACGACATCTGCCGCAGGAATCTCGACATCGAGCGCCCCTCCTATACCAATCTCAACCGGCTTATCAGCCAGATTGTGTCTTCAATCACAGCTTCACTTCGCTTCGATGGAGCTCTGAATGTCGACCTGACTGAGTTCCA
>JAVQJG010255299.1:0-12939 GCA_036024015.1 Craterocephalus amniculus | reverse complement strand
AGAAGTTGCTAAAGTTCAAAAGTGGCTCTATTTCTCTGATGGAAAATGCTGCATCCGCTGACGGGCGTCATGAACATCAGAGCAGCAGGTTGAAATAAAAATAAAAACTGTCGGGCTGTCATATTATATGAACACATCTGAACAAAAAAGGAATAAAACACGATTTAAGGATATAATATATTTTTTAAGGACAGTGTAGATTTGATCTGGACCGACAATAGGGACCGATATATTCATGGCCTCTGGGGTTGCTGTGGCAACGGCTGGTAGTCACGTGATCCGCGGCGGGGAGAAAGTAGTGAGCTTCGTGTCCGAATCGCCGTCTGAATGAGTGCCCTACATAGTGCGCTATGTAGTGCAGCCCTGTGTAGTGAATGAGGGGTTAGGGCATAGGGTGCACGTTCGGACACAGCCCCAGAGTTACTGAGATCTGCTTCACACTTTCATTTGCACTCTTTGTAGTTTCAGTTGAATGGTCATTGCATTGCAGAGGCTTAAAATAAATGTTTGAGATCTGTTTTAATTCGAAATTATATAGATTAGATCTGACCCTGGATAAACCTGCTATTCCTAACGTTACAAAGATGTGGGTGGTGATGTAGAGTTATTTTTCCTATTCTGACATGCCCCCTAAAATCAACATTAATGTCAAAACTGAAGTGAGGGTAAGAGGAGTTTGTTGTTGGTGGGGCAAAAATGTTATTGCTTCTCTTTAACTTGCAAGTCCTCCATAATTTATTACCTCACTTTTGCGACTGCAATAAAAAACTTTTTCTGACAGCGACAATAGCATAAAACACATAAGTCATACAAAAACAAACAAGCCCAGTGCGCGGACATGTGTACAGTAAAATGCACCGGAGCCGTCGTGGGACTGCTGTACAGGCTCTTCTTGCTCTGTCAGAGAAGCAGAGAACTGGTTGAGAAGGCAGCTAAAATAAACACAACCTTGTCTTCTCACAACTCTGGTAAAAGCTCATACCCTTTATTAATTCAGCGGCCTTTACAGCATTTTTTGGATGACTCTAGGTTTGCCTGTCAGTGTGTCTCTGTGCATAAATAAATTAAAGGCAGTTGCAACTGGAGCTGTAGACACTGATGTCTGTATGAAGGTAGTTTGAAATTTCTTTTTCATCCCTGTAGCTAAGGCTTTTGCTTGTATTTTTACATGAATATAAAATATATATATATTTATTTGAAGTGTACATGTTCTGTGTTCCTAAACTTTTCTTTTACACAGATTGAAAAATAGTTTGAGACTGACCCAGGCGACATTTTGAGTAGTATATTGTCAGATTTCTGCATGCAGTGGTAAATCTACTTGACTCAAGATGAGCTTGTAAAATGCAGCTTAATGAGCAGAGAGACTTATGAAGGCAGAAGGTTAAAGCAGCAGACATCTGGGAAGTTCAGGAACAATCTCTTTCCCTTTACTCATTTGGCTAGCCACCTTTGAGGTGCCCTTGAGCAAGGAACTTAATCCTTCTGAGTGATTCAGATTAGGAATGTTGTTGTAGCACAGAGCTCCCTGGTGTGACTGTGTGGAGCTGTAAGCCAGCAAAGAAAAGAAGATGCTCAGCAAATGTATTGTGGTTTGATGAAATATGAATGTGGAGCTTGCAATTAAAAATTTGTCATTTTGTTATTCTCATGTGTGATTCTTGTTGAAGTATCTACCAAATGGTTGCAAAAGAAAACCATTCAAACCATTTTCTATGTAAATCTGATTTTATTTGTACAATGTAAGTTCAGAGAGCTCAGAGAAAATTGAGGATTTAAAGTTACCATTACACACTATGACAATATGTCCTTATAAAAAAACACTTGCTTAAGCAACTTTCATGTAAAATATTCCACATTACACAGTTTAAAACTGTCATTCACAGAGTTCACTTTTTGGAAAAAGACATTAAGAGCTTTTAAGATGGGTTACAGAAGTATAAGGTAACCATTGACAAGGCCAGTTTATCAGACTATTGCCCTTGTTTTATAACATGCAGAATAGTGGAATTGAATTCTTAACCAATAGTTAGTACTCATGGCACTTTTCTGTTTTGTAAATAGACAAATGAATTTTTCAATGGATTTAAATGTCACATTCACCTACACTTCCATTTATATAGTAGGTGAAAATGACCTAGAGAGAGAGAGAATGAGAGAGAGAGAGGGAGAGAGAGAGAAGGTGGTTTTACTTTGACAGTCATTTTGCATCTTCCTGGACTTTTATTTTGTTAATAATATGATGCCTTTCCATTACCCCTTTAATTGCAAATCCTAAATTTAGCAATAAAAAAACAGTAATGGAAATACCTAAATTTAGAAAAAAAAACATTTACACACAATTGTGAAGTGGTTTTTCAGACATGTCAATATAGAAATATATTGCAAGTGTAATGGAAAAACTTTTTTCATTTTCACACATCACTGGAAGTGTACTTGGAGCAAGTTGCCAGGGCAATATCCCCTAGTAACACTGCCTCCAGAGGGCATCTAATGTCTTGTGCAACAAGAGCTTCAAGCAGCTCATTAAATGTATCCTAGGTCATTCTGAAATTCTGAATCCATAATTCAGCCATAATTCGTGTCCGCTCCCGAACTTACAGTCTCTGCCTCTGAACTATCACCTGCTGCTTCCATCTTCTGATGAGGACAGCAACCACAGTACCAGCACAGCTGCTCCAAAATGCTAAATGTTTTGTTTTTACCTCATCAAAGTGGCATCTCACAAGACAAGATTTTGCAAGATCAAGGCACATGTATCAAAACACCATTCAGTGGAAACACCTGCAAATCACTTGTGTACTTTGTTGTCATTTCAGCCATGTCATTATTATAAAGAGCAGATGTAAGCCACCAGCATCCAACTTGATGTGGTTTCTCTTGGAAAGCAGCTATAAGCGGGATCAAGATGTTATAATTTACATTGTTTGTGAAATTTTTTTGTGAGATAAAATTTTACTTTATTCCTGTTGGCTGGTGAAATTGTTGAATCTGTCTTAGAAAACATGCAGATTTAGCTCATTTTAATGAATTCTTCTTATGTTCTTTGTATTTTTATATTCTCTTATTTTTATGTCCTTTTAGTCCTTCGGGTGTTTATGTGGGGGGTTTACTGTCTCTTCCAAGGACATTTCAAGCTAGAAATTCTTTTGCTGACCCTTCCACATAAACTATGGCTGCCCAGCTGTAGGGACAATACACACATTTGACATGTTTAATGTTACGGTTGTTTTTGTTTATGTGGAACTGTGATAACCCATACCATATTTCAGTGCACTCATGGTCCGGATTTATCGATGGTTTGCGCATGTTAAAACGTGTGTGAAGTAGACACTACACGCAAATATGATCTACGAAAAGGACAGGCTAAGGATTGCGTCTCTTACACAGCCAAAATACCACACACAATTTATGAATTAATAAACAAATTAAATAATATCCATTCTGACTGTTGCCAGAACATGCAAAACACTTGGAGGAGTTGATGCAAATAAATCGCCTAAAATAAATCATAATTTATGACACATGCGGCTGCTATTTCTTCACCTTTATTTAACACTTTTGAAAGGCAGATGCAAACTAGCTGTGCCGTCTGGATGAAAGCAGAAGCACTGTCCTGCAGGAGTGCAGACATGCATAAGTCTGATTTACAGTATTTACAGTAAGTTAAATGTGGAAATTTTAAATATTATTTCAGTGGTTTGGATTTTGTAAAATAAAACGAAACATTGGCTCAAATGCAATTCAACGAAGCAGCACAGTTCATCATCATTATATTGAGCTTTTCAAGCTCTCTGCACAAATCCGAACATTTCTGAGTGCAATGCCCCCAGTGGTCAAAACAATATCCACTTATCCAAAGTGAAAGCAATTGTTTTGTTTTTGCAAAAACCTAACATTGTCACACTGCTGTCAGTCAAAAGAAATGGGCTCAAATGGGCTCTGCACACATATTTTCTGAGAATATTTTCACAAATCATTCTGCATGTTATCCCAAAATGCAACAATACTCAAATGAGATCATCCTTCTCAGGTTTGACCATATTGCATCCAACTCACCTTTCTACAGGTGAAACACTACAGGTTGTAGTGCTGAACATGGTAGCAGATTTGTGCAGTGGTTGTTTTTTCAGTTCTGCTGAAACCCCTTTTGTTATTCACCTCAGCCTCAGCTTCACTCGACTGGCTCCCTCTCTGGCTGAGACTGACTTGGCTAAATTAGTCATAAAAACCGAGACAGAGCAAAACTGAAACTGGCTGTTGTTCGAATACCCAGAGTGGGGTATTAAAATTTAAAGCTGTAACGTTTTTTGTGTCACAATCGCTTTATGCAGCTTTATTTCCAAATGTTTGTGTATTGATTACAACCTCCTGTCCCTTCGAATCAAAGCTCAACTTCCATTTTTGTCTGGCAGGTTTTTTCAATCCAGCAAGAGATCATCAAGGTCAATAAATAATGATGACAGAACTTGCACTTATTGTGTTGAAAAACTTCTAGAATAAGTACAAAGGAGACTCTGCCTCTTTAAGAATTCATTTGAAATGACCAAAAAGCCTTCCAGTGCTTAAAGCTGACAGTGTGAACTCGTAACATCACAGCTAATGTCTCATTTCACATGCATAGAAGACAATCAAGCCAAAGACCTTGTAGCATACATTGTCTAAATACACTGCTCCGTGTGGATGCCAGCACTGAAGTGCTGCAAGAGCTTCCAACCACAGTCATGTCAAGCAATCAGCTTTCGCCAGTAGCACCTGCATTGTTCCCATGAATGATGAATGATATGAATGTAACTCCATTCTGCTCTCAAGGGCAAAATACAATACTGACACGCATTTATTAATTGGCTTTATTGTGCCAGACATCTCTGAGGACAGCTGTTTTGCTGTCAGCTTTAAGCTGAGCGAGGTTTGAGTGGATTGCTGTCTTTTACTGAAAGACACAAGGCTGCAGAGCTCCGGGTGCTGGGTTACTTTGGAAACATGAAGCAAAAGAGCCACAGCAGAGTGGACTGTTAGTCAAAGACTTGCATGGGCATGTAGCCGTGTCCTTCTTTTTATTTCACACTTTTGATGAAAACATATTAAACTCAGTGTAGAAATGTTTGAGTCTGATGTTGGATATTGATGTTTTAGTATTTATTTTTTGTGGCAAGTCAACAGAAAAGGTGTGATCTAAGTAAACATAGAAAAAGTACAGTTTGTTTACATTTGTTTTCACCTCATCATCTACTCATTCATTATTATTTTTGTAATCAGTGTAATTTAACTATGAAAATGTATTTCAAATCCATTTAAATCAGCTATTTTCCGCTGAACAGGAAGAAGATTGATCCGGCCTTGCAATGTGTCCAACATGTTTCCACTATGGATAACTCTCCTTATTCCAAAATGACTCTGTTTCCAGCCTTTGCTTCATTTATGTCCATGTGTTATACCTCAGGAGACATTTACACAAGATGCTGCAGCAGATCTTGAAGCTATCGCCCTGCTCCTCTTTATTGGTGGTCCACCTCCCCGGAGAGAGGTGTCCCCTGTGTCGGCTCATTTAATCCAGACCTGCCAGAAAGCTGCAGCTTTTGTGCAAAGACATCTGTGTGACCTTCCCCGACGAGCACTCTCCGTATACACCACTCCTCGCTGTGCCACCAGGCTCTGATACTTTGTCATCTTCTCATCATCGGGTCTCTTCTGGCCGGTAAAAAAAAAAAAAGAAGAATCTGCTTACTTTGAAGCGCCGGTGCCTGAGCTCACTCACAGTGACGTGAATTTGAGCCGAAAACACTCCCGCACTTTGAAACATCTCTAACCGCTCAGCTGCGACTCTGCGCTGCGACTTCCTCCGCTGCTTTGATGAGAGTGGAGCTACGCCATGCTTGTTGGTGTATCGCCCTCAGCACCTGGCTGTCACATCACTGATGACTCTCTCCTCCCAGTGCTTGGAGCATGAGATGTCTTAGAGTCTCCTTTGAGGCACACGGGGCATAATAGTCACTCAGCAACAGAAGTTGGAGTGGCTGAAGAAGACAATATGAACTGACTGAAACATGAACTTGACACAATGAGGCCTGTCCTATCAGTAAAAAGAACAAGATAACTCACGGTCCACTGCCTGCCTCCAGCCTGCCCATGCACCTCGCTGCTTTATTCCCACCATCTTATTGGTGTAAGTACAGCAGCTGGAGCTTCCTCTTGGACCAATTATCAGAGGAACTACTTCTCCCTGTCTATCCACAGGACATTTTCTCAGTAGCTGAATGTCATCTTCCTCCTAGACTCCTCCTAATTCCCACATGGCTCGACTCTCCTCACTGGAGAACTTCTTTCCATCAATTACACATTCATTTTATCCTTATCATCATGTCCAGCCGTCCTCTGAGGCCCTTCATTTGCAGACTGCATGGTTTTTCAGACAGATTTAAGATCTTGATTTTGGTCACTGTTTTTGGTCTTAACTAATCTTAACAGTGCACAAGAGAAAGATTGCTTTGCTTGCTATGATTAGATTACTCTTGAGACCCTGTTTAATAAATGTTGACACAGGTGATAATAGAAATATGTGGCCAAGCAATTCACTTTTACATTCAAAGAGCAAAATGTTGAATTGAACTTTCTTTTGCTTCTTCTTATCCAAACCAAGAGCTGCTACATTTTGACTCGCATGTGCAAGTTGGAAGCATTGCAGCTTCCCTTCAAGTACAAAAAGTCATCTTTCTTCATTGCGAGACAGAAAAAAAATATCACACACTCATAAATAATACATTGCTTTGAGTTGCTGCAGAGCGCTCTGAAAGAAGAGAGAAAAGCAAACGCGACATATTAGAAACGTTACAGTTCGTTCTTGTTCTTGCTCACCTCTGACTACATGCAGACTATTTTCACACATCTGCTGTGGCACAAGGGACTTCTGTAAAAGTCATGAAGGCGAACAAGCTCAAGCAGAGATACAGTGGGATGAATAAAGTTTAGATATGCAGCAAAGTTATTATAGATAGCGACTCTTACTGTCTCTCACTTTTAGATTAATCAATACATCACTGAAATGTGGTCTCATTACAATCTCTTCTTTCTAATTCATATAATTGATGGCCACTTATTTATTAAAGATGCAATAAATTGCCGCGAGCAAAAGGAAGTTTCAGCTTCTGGGTTTGTTGGAATCATCTGGTCCTCCTTGAATGTTAAAATTAGAACAGTGAAACATAAAACAGACATACAACAATATAGCACATTACATCTTGTTAAAAAAAGGATGGGAAAATGCAGGAGCAGCTTATAACATTATATTTAGTCGTGACAACTTAAAGTAATCATTTTGACATCATCAGTCTCATGCATGATGTAGGCCCACTTTTTTTTTCGACATTCCTGCAGTTCATTGAGATTTCCAGGCGTATGTTACAGCCCCTCTGCATCTTTTCAATCAGGTGTGACTTTGATCTGGCCACTGCAACGACTCATTATTTTCTTTTTTTTTACAGTCATTCTCTTTATATGGGTAAGGGTCCTTTTTCCTGTTGCATGACAGAAATTCAGCCAAACTCTAGTCGTCAGACAGATGGCCTTAATTTTGACTCTAGAATACTTTGGTAAACAAAAGAGTTTATGGTCACTCCCCAGTAAAAATGACTGTTGTGAAGACAGCTGTAAAGACAGGGACTGGGTAATAGCAGTGGTGCTGTAATCCTGGCAGATTTTTTTAAAGAATTTTCCAACTCTCAAAATGATGCCCATTCTTTAATAAAGAATGGGCAGCATTTTGAGAGTTGGAAAATTTGGATTTGGGCAAACAAGTAACATTTTGCACTCAAGTGTTTATTGTTTGGAGGTCTAACTGCAGTTGTGCATAAATGTGGTTTGAGGGAGCATCATTGATTCCATAGTAGATCCTTGTTACATTATGTGTTCCTTAAAGTAAAGTAAAGTTAAACTTACTACTTGTTTAGCAAGTCAGTCCCTGCAGAAATTCACAATGTTGTGATCATAACTATTAACAAAAATTCAGCCAATCCTCATGAATTCAGCATGTAATTGCAATTTTGTCCAATCATCACAACTTGAATATTATTTTGACAAGTCTAACTGCTTATCCAGCCTACTTGATGTACATACATAATCAACTTCACTTATTGCATTTGATTATTAATGTGCAGATGTATGTGAGGGAAATGTTATCTGACATCTAGTTCACCTCAATGCACCTCATATGACACTTTTTCAGCGTTTGGGAAGGTGTTTAAATTCACCTGCTTGAGTGGCCACCTCACATAGGTCACAGCTCCTCGCAAGGGTTCAAATCTTGGTCTGGGGAATGTTCCTGCACATTATCTCTCTCACTCTTTTTCTCTGACCCACTTTCCTGTCATGTAAATTTCTAATATGGACCCCAGAGCCAAAAAATACTCTCCCACTGTTTAGTGTTGGTAAGTTGTTTTATGCATAACATTGTGGTGGAAGAAAAATGAAAGTTATCAACTGGCTTTTTTTTCAGCAAAACATTACCAGAGCATGGCTGAGAGATAAAAATAAAGAAAGAAATCAATAAATAAAAAGAGGAAAAAAATCATTTTACTGAACAGCAACATACTCTATAGTGTCATCACTTTAATAGGGAACGTTACAGTATTTTGCATAAAATTTTAGATCCTTTTCAGGTGCTTTTGTGAAGAAAACTATCCCTAACCCCCAAAACCCACCGCACGCATTAAACAATAATGTCAATCTTCCATATCTTTATGTTTTTTCATCCAGTGAGAGTGCTTATATGCTGTGATGAGAACAATTCAACATCTTTAGGCTCCTTGTCACCGCAGCCACAATGTTTATGCAGTTTCACCAGCATGCTACAGATCTGACACTTACTCACTGTTTTATTACAGCATTTGGTGCTTTCTAAAAGTGTGTATCGAATGACAGATCACAGTGTGTGAGATAGATCTGCTCAGTGACCCTCCTCATAATGCTAATGTTCATTACCAGCTAATGTGAAACTTTGAAGTTCCGCAGATGGTGTTTGTTGTTATCTCTCATGCTCACTGTTTAGGCTTCATGGCCAATAAATAATGCTCTGAACTACTTTGTTTTAAAAGCTGATAGTGCATTTGGGAGCCTTGCTTCTTGAAATTTCCAAGTATCAGTTTCACTGGCTCGTTTACATGCGCAGTCACACTGCTGCCGCCATGCAAAATGTGTTTACTATTTCACAACCTCATTTAAACTATGTTGAGCCCTGTGACAGTAAAGTGAATGGCTTAATTATTCCATGTAGGATCATTTCAAAAATGATCAGCCACAACAGTATGCAAACACTCCAGTATTTATGTATGAATAAACTTTAGTAAACCGGCAAGCCCACAGACTAATGCAACAAAGAGGAAGCATTACTTTGAATAAGGTTGTAATAAGTTGAAGCAATACGAGGGATTCAGAGGAGCATAATTCCTGTTCCTATAAATGTCATTAACTAAGAAAGAACATAAGAGTTTGCAGGGCCATTTTAAGTTTTCTCTCTGTACTCATCATATGTTTCAAATAAAAGAAAATAATAAAAAGAAATGCAACTAAAGTAAACTAAGCATTACCATATCTACAGAAGACTATTTACTAGCCAACGCAAAATGGATCATTATAAAGACAGACTCGCGGTTCCTAGTTTTATTAAAGGGAAGCTCTGTTCATGTATCACATCAAACAGACTAAAAGGCAAAAAGCTATTTATTTGATGTCATGGGTTTTTTATGGCAAGTAAGCAGTTATTCTTTTTATTCTGTTTTTCGTTGTTTTTTTTAACCTCTGTGATATTTTGTTTTTGACAGTACTGCAATACAGGATATTTGTCCTCTACTTCAACCTTTTAAAACCCAAGATCCCCCAATTCTGAACATATGGTGCTAAACTGTGCCAAAATGGCAATTTTGGAGACCTCGTCTCAACTGTCTGTTTCTAAAACCTCTCTTCACTTTATCAGAGTCTTTGCAGAGATAATATTTTATTAATGGTTCAGAGTTACAGCTGCATTATTCCAAATGGATATTAATGTTCCTCCTAAAAGAATATGTTGTTCTTTTGTTTTTGTTATGTTTTTTAAGCAGGCCTGAAACCGTTTTGCATTTGGGCTGTGTGCCATGGTCATTTATTCTTCACCAGTGACACAGATACTGATACATACACATCTTAAAAAATCTCAGAAGTGTGTTTTTTTTAACTATGATTCCAAAAGTATTCATTCAGACACTGTTGTTGCAGAGATGCTCATTTCGTTGTGGGTTCATAATTTTTTTTGTGCTGAGGCCTAAAGAATAGCACAAAAGGGTTACAAGTAAGAATGATTCCAAGAAGTAAGAAAAATACTTATTGTTAAGCAAAAGATTGCTTAACAATAAGGAGGGAGGTCAAAACCCACATAAAGAACTGGGTGAGAATTAAGGAGTCTCTAACCTGCTGCTAAATCCTCAGAAGGTGATTGGTAGGTCATATTAACATGAGTCCAGGACTTGACTTTATTTGCCAACTATAACAAGGATATGAGCTGAATGAGAGACCCTCCAGATAAATATTGCTGCAAAATTTAAATACAGCAAGTCAGCATATTTTGATTTTTCTGAGAACGATAAAGGCCAAAAGTCAGCCCTCATTTCCTGTGAGGGCTTGTTGGTCATGCTGTCACCTACCACCTTGGATCTTGTCTGTCCGGTTAAATGAATCTCTGAAAAATCGGTTATGTTTTGGGTGGTATATTCAGCTTATCACTGGCTGCTCATTTGAGCTGCTGAGTGCCTCTACATTGTCATTTCAATGAATAAAAGATTATCTTTAAAATGCAGGTGTAGTTAAGCAGGCTATTATACTAGCTGTACACCTCCAGAATCAGAAAGAGGTGCTGTTGATCCGAACTGATGATGCGCTCCAGGCAGACTTCTGGTAGGAGCACTATGACTCATCTTTTTCATGAGATACATTTAACGAATATGTAATATTTGAAGGTGTAAATCCACTTCCAGAGTTATTCAGTGTACAATATTTCCTCCAAAGGCCAGCATTAACTCCAGTTTTACTTGCCTCTTACTGGCTCGTCGTATTATTTTGTACAGTCTGTTGGGTCAGAGTCAGTAAATCTGGTAAGTCTGGTTTACAGAGGCCAGAGCCAGAATATATTGGACTTCAATGAAAATAATCAACTTCCTTTTTTCTGTCTATTTCATTCTGACAGCATTATAAACTTCCCAGAGCTCTTTATGTCGTCTACACTTGGGGGTCACCTCAAGAAATACTTTAACACATATCCCAGGTGGAACCCAGCAATGGGAATGAAACTTATAAAGATAATCAAAATCTTGAAATAAGGATATGTGTGTGTGTGGGACAGTTGAGGTCCTGTCACTATGCCTCCGATTGATCATATGCCCTGGCTATTTGACCTCAAGGATATCTCTTTTATTGATTGGTCAGCGCGCATGACTTTCACCCAGAAGGTTGTGGGTTCCCAGCCCTGGGTCTCCTTACCCCTCCCACAACTGTAAAACATCCCCAAAATACAAAATCCAAATATCTATAGGAAACATTCATTCTCTTTCAGAAGCACTGGTGCCAGACACAAGTCGTTTCAAGGATTATCATGAAATCACAATGAAAAACATTTGCAAAAAACCTGACATGTGACCAAAGTTGACCAATCAGTGCAGAGATGGCCTTAGGAAGGCCACTGCAGGTGATATATAAGATGACCTCTACATACACTATTGTCATATTTTATAAAACTGATACTTTGTCCAGACAGTAGTACATGAGACTGTGATCTGTAAAAAAAAAAAACAGCTCCAGTAGTCCCTCCTACTGCCTCTACAGCGATTTGCAGAAATCCAACGCACCCAGTAGAAAACAACCAATCAAAGCCAGCTGAGTGTTTGATGGAGAGTCTGACATATGTCAATCACTGCTGGCATGCACTGTGAACCGCCCCCTCCCTCTGCTAGGAGCTAGCAATTAGCTAGGAGCTAGCGGTTAGCTACTGCTCACTGCTCACCGCTCACTGTTTCAGGAAAAGATCAGTGTTTTGCAGTTTGCAATACATGTTCCGTTGAAGTTTTAAGAGTGGGAACTACTAGAAAGTCATTTAACAGAACAAATCTCATTGGACATTTGAGAAGCAGGCATGAGGCGACATTACAGCGATTACCTGCAAGCTGACCAAAAACGGAAAACTGAAGCTGCCAGACAACGCCAAAGCAAAGCAAAAAACAAACAAGGTGATGGAGTTCATCGCTTTAGATGACCAGCCTTTCTCCGTACTGAAGGACATGGGTTTTTGGAGTCTGATGAAGTTCTTGGAACCCCGCTATGTTCAAAATTTCAAGCTAAGTTCACTCTCCTCTCAGAGTTGCAGACTGCAGCTTTAACCGGTACAGTAAACTTAATTCGAAAAAGTTCTAAAGATAAGCTAAATTCAGACATAAAAAGAAGGAGCCAGCTCTACATTCACTGCATTATCACCAAATAATTCATATATGGAGCAATCTGTGTTTTCATAGAATCGGTGTAAAAAATGATTATGAATGGCTGTGATTTTCAGGTTCTCAGACTAAAACCTGATTTTCCAATGGAAATAACTGCATGGACACTTCTGAAAATCACTGTTAGTGAACCCCGCCAGTGACCTGATTTTCACATGGAAGTCAAATTCTTTCAGTGCAGAGAAAAGACATGTACAGCTATGAACCATAACGCTGAAATATACGTGTAATTGTGTATATCCTCTTCATGCAGTCACAGCTCAGACCAAAGTGTGCGCAAAGAAAATCTATGGGTGGAGTGTTTGCGACTTACGAGGCTGAAGTTAGCTTCCGATTCGCAGCTTCCGATTCGCCAAATGCGTAAAGGGCAATTCCACTCAATTATTGACATTTAACCCATTTTAAACATGGTCCTATTAAAAAAAATACA
>JAVQJG010255294.1:0-13388 GCA_036024015.1 Craterocephalus amniculus | reverse complement strand
GCCAACTTTCCTCAACACTGCCACCTAGTGTTCTGGCGCCGACATTACCAAGCGTGCCCGAGCCTGGTTCAAGCACTGGCATGTGAACACAACTCAGCAGTAATCGATCCCGGGCACGGGCCCGAGCACGCCATGTGAAAAGGCCCTAAGAGTCGACATGTTGAAGCAACATTGCAGTTGTGATGTTTACAATGTGTGACTGGACTCTTTACTTGGGGCCATATGACTATATAGCAGTTGTATTCAGTAGAATTTCTTTTCAGATACAAAGATTTTATTGCATTTGTTTATAAAAACAAAACAAAAATGTGTTTATGATGTAATCTCTTAAATTTATGGGTCAAAACCTCGCACGGTGGAACTGTGCCACAGCACTCTTGCCACATGCAAACCCACAAGAAAAAGACCCTGCATGTGCACAACCTTGTGAAGCATGCATGTGTGTACTCATTGTTTCCCTGTTGTCATTAGTATGTTTGTACTTCTTTGGAGTAAATATAATAGCTCATAGCTGTTTTAGTGACTTGTGTTGTTCTGCATTTTAAATGCTTCCAGTAGTTTCCCCCTGTTTTGAGTTTGAATTTCTTTCTGCTCTCACTGACAGCTTATTTAGATGTTTTGGTTCGTACCTGCTGTGTTTAGAGGCACACAAACCGTGTTTTTAACATGCCAGTGAAGCTACTGGATAGCCTGTTTCCTGCTCTGTTCTCCATATTTCATTCTGGGTGTTTTATTTTTATTTGGGCTCTTCATTCATGCATTAATTTAAATATTGTATTCCTTATCCCAACTAAGAATTGATAATCTGCTCTACTCTGCTTTATTTAAGCATTAGACTCATTTCCTGCCATGTCATCTCAGAAACCAGTCTCTTCCCTTTTCTTTTTTATGTTATTAGTGTTTTTTCACAATCTCTTTCAAGCACTGCACTATTCCAGCTCTCAGTGGTGGAAACAGGGACTCGCCGCTCTACATCTCTTGAGATGATAGGCAATTATAGCAGATGCAGTGCAGGTTATGGCTGTCAGAAGAATCAGCCAGCAGGGACCCAACAGCAGGAAGTTGTGTGTGGTATATTGTGTGTGGGGCTGAGTTGGCTGAGTTTTGCGAAGAAAAAAATCTCAGTCGCAGATTTTCCTTTAAGTAGACTGAGCATAATGCAGCTAAAAGCAGTAATCTCTGTATTCTTCCAACCTGTTAAATCCTCTTTGTGGTGGTTTAAATCCTCTGACAGTATTTATGGTAAAAAGAGTGCAACTACACCTGCATTTCAGTCTGCATATTTTTAGGTTTTTGCGGCTGGATAAGAAAAACACACACACAAAAGCAAGAGTAAATGAATAAAAAATCCTTAAATAAAAAAAAAAGGTCTTGCTCTTTGCACGTGAGCAAAGCAAAATCTGAATTTTTTGTGGAGCTGTGAAAATTTCCTTAAATTGATAAGTGGTGGAAATGTACAGTAAATCAGATGACACGTTTTCAGAGTTGTCTATTTCTTTCACACTTTAGATTTGACTGATGTGCTGTAATTTAAGTCATGTTTTTGCATTAGTTTTTAATATTTTTTCTCTCTTGCTGATTATCTGAAAATTTGGTAAAAGTATACATTGCATTTTGATTTTCAATAGATTACACCCAGTTGGAAATTGGATGTAAAGGTGCTGCAAACATGAGTCTGTTTGAAAGAGATAAGCTATGTGCATCCACGCTCTGAGAGATGATGCTTGAGCACAGAAGTGTGACTGAATGTCTACTGTATGAGCTCTCTGTAGGGAAGAAAAGAAGGTAAAATGAAAGACTAGTTTTGTGTGTGAATTAGTAGAATGCCATAACATGCTGTGAAGTATTATGTGACCATGATGATAATCTCTGTCATAATTAAGCCATACTTGCACTGTAGTGCTGTAATGATTTCTTTGGTTTTGTAGGGTCATGTCATTTTGCTTTTATATTTTATAATGAAACTAGTGCTGGCGGTGTTTTTGCTTTGAATTTTATTAAAAAGAAAATCTATCAAAGCAGAAGATCATAAATTATCCTGCAGAGCTTTGCAGAAGGTACAACCTGATTTATAGTTGTATGCTTTTGGTTTGGTTATGTTTTTACTGCCTTCGGGTAGAAACTTCCAGCATTGCAACTGATGTATCACTCAATATGTTGATGTCCTGTCACAAGCTGGATTTGTATGTTACAACATGCATAGGTTGTACTCGATGTAATTTAATTTGCATTCTGTTATTAGTTCAGAGATATAAACTGTGAGATCAGAATGGTGAAGCCAGTTTCTTAAGCCATCCAGCCATTCAAAGAGCTTTGGTGAAAAATAAAGCCAGCTTTACGCTTCTTTATCAAGCTGATAAAGCCTGCAGAATTGAACACATATATTTTTTTGCTTTTGGATGACATTGCTAATGCAGCAAAGCATATATACTTTGGAAAAAGCATCAGTCTTTGGACTAGTATCTCGATGATACTGTGGCCTTTTACATATCAAGCTAACAAGCACCTCTCTGTCATGTCTGGAGCACTGGTGAATGGAGACTTTGCCAGTTTTACTTGTAGAAGTGGTAGCTTGTCATGCTCAGTCTGAATTCCATTGCAATGTGGCCAAGTTGAGGAAAGAAACTAAAGACCAGGTTATAATTATGACTCAAGTGAGACCACCTGAATGACTACAGAAACACACAAAGCACATGTTGCTGTGTTTAGTTGTTTGTTTATATCTGTGCAGTCTTCTGTTTTCCCCAAAGACCCATTTATGCTCGCCTCAGATGACAGATACGCACACGCACGGAAGGTTTCGTCCGTCTTCTGCGTCAATTCTGTGCATTTTTGGTATGTTTTCAGGCTCCTTGCGCATCTGTCATTTGAGGCAGGAGACAGGGTAATACCACCGGAAACCACGGTGTCACTGTTGAGCATAGTGGAGCAGAAACAAACAAGGGAAGAAGAGGAAGAGCAATGGGAAGAGGAAAACCGTAGAAGAAGAATGAAGACAAGAAAAAAAACATTAGAAGTTGCACAAGCTTTAGACATAAGGCTCTACAAGTGTTCAGGGAGTGTTGATGGTTAGCAACAACTTTATAGCAGCGCATTTGTGCCGCCAACCGATGTCTAAAACTAACGTCGTATCGCAGAGTAAAAAACTAACTCAGCACTGCCGCGTAGCGGAGGTTAACCGTAGCAACATAAACTACGCATGGAAGTATAAAGACAGCGATGCATGAAGACGTTTGGAACGGACGTCCACGTTTACTGTACGTCTGTCAGGGAGCATAAATGGGCCTTTATGGTACAACCATAGACTATAGCTATGTCCCATTTCAGGGTCTGTAGACTATTGAGTGCACGGTCTACGATGGCTACAGAATGGCCACTGTAGTTTCCAAAGTCCATTTTCAACATGTTGATAGTGGAAAAAAGCCAAAAATACAAGGGACCCGAAGCTTGTAGTGCTGTTTACTCCCCCTAGTGGTGCCCTCCAGTATCGACCATTTTGACAGCATTGTGCCTTCACAGTTTGCTGCAAGTATGTACAAACACCAGGCTGAACAGTAGTGTGCATGCTTGGGTACACAGCTTGCATATCCCAGCCCTGAACCACCAGAGGTTGCAGCTTTGCACAACATACTAGGGATGTAACAATACTTCAAAAATCGATTTAAAATCGATTCAAACTGGTTTTAATGGCGATGGATGTGGGGGAAAAAAGGAAAATTGATTTGCATGCAATGCATCAATGCAATCAATGCAGATGATGTTAAAAAAAAACTTCATGAAAAGATTTGTGATCATTTCCATATCTATAATAATTATTTGTTCAGTGTAAAGTTTTGTTAGTACAAAAGGAAATAGAAGGTCACAGTTTTAAACAAGGGAGAAAAAGGTAAATATAAGAAAAAGACAATTCATTTTGGCCATAAAATAACAAACATTTATTTTGTTGGAAACAAAATAGTAAGAAATCGAAATTGAGAACTTAAAATCAAGAATCGAATTGAATCGTGGCTTGAGTGAATCTTTACATCCCTACAACATACATTATAAACCCCCCCGTCCCCCCCTTGCTGCACTGGCAAGCCACATCGTTCAATAGCTTGCCATAGTCAGGGGTCAGTGTCTGACTTCACAACTAACTAACTGATTCACAAGCCCTGTCAGATAATTGGGAAACATAAAAGGTAGACATTTCTATTGTGCTTTATTTACTTAGTGTTTTTTTAATAACGTGTCATCTTCAAAACACTGTAGCTTCAGTAGCTAATTTAGCTACTTTGTTAAAGTTTCATACTGCTGATGTTTTTTATTTTATAAGTATTTCATTAGGTCAGTCTTTGACAGGCAACCACCATCTCTGCATTTTGTTCACATTTGTTTGAGTTAATCCACACTTTGGAGATACTGGCCATGATTCAATCTATTCTTTATTGGTACTTTAGTAATACATTGTTGGGCATCAGGTCGGCACTAGTTTCCGATACCCATCCCTAATCAGTGCTGGTTTCTCAAAAGCCGATTGAACTTTAACCAACACAGATTTCATGTTTCTCTTATTGTGTTTGCAACCTGTCCCATTGTGTTCTGCTCTCCCCCCTCACTTTAGTCCCTTCTGTCTCCACTCAGCCAATCAAATATGCCATCACTGCTGGGCTTATGACCCACACTAGTTGCTATGGCAACGGAGGCCTGCCTCCTAGAGAACATGTCATGCATGTTAAGTGGCTCTCAGATGCTCACTCGTCTCAGCCCTGCGCTCACTCTTTAAGTAGACACACAGTATAAACACACACTACTGCATGTGCAGAAGTGACTCTGCAGATAGCAAGTTAACATGAGGGGATCGACTCTGCAGCATTCATAGCTGCAGTCAAAGATTGGCCTGTTTCAGCATGAGTGGCCTCAGTTAGATGCTAAATTTATTATGTATACCTGTGTGTAGACTCTACAAAGATGTTCTGGTCTTTGACAGTCAGATGTGAGGTCATACTTTACTGCTATCGTTGCAAATGAAATGTAAGTTTTAAGTTTTTACAACTGTATACTGTAGATGTTCATCAGAATCAAATCAGTCAACCTCAAAATGGAAAACTTCAGAAGAAATGAAAGAAACAGCAGTTTGTCTTGCAATGTTCTTAATTTCTGCTGTTATGATTAAACTGCTGTGGCAGATGTATGTTCATTTTAAATATTTGTAATCCTTCTGTAAGTTGATGTCAGTAGACAGTATATTTGTTATTTTTTCAACAGATCAATTTGCATGGAGCGCTTTTGATACGATCAAACATCCGGCCAAAGTAGAAATGAGTCATGTAAACATGTCAGCTGATCCGATCAGCCTTGATTGGACAGAATTTTCAATCCGATCAAAAGGGATGGTTTGAACATTTTCACGATCGGATCAGCAGGAAAAACTAACCCTTTAAATCTGAGTGTTTCTGTGGCATATGTAATTTCTGCACATGCTTGAACCACACAGAGGTTACATGACATAATCAGTTTCAGGGAAATCTTGAAAAATGGTGTAAGCAAGATAGTATTTTGTTTGAGAGTTTACAGGAAAATTTTAAAATATTGAAAAAAACTCCCTCTTCCAAACTATAAGCATTTTCAAACCGTTGCGATCGTGTTTAACCTTTCCATCATGTAAATACATCATATTAGATAGTTCTTCACCTGGTTTAATTTCAGTACTAATATTTACTTTTAAAATAATGCCATTATATTAGTTAAGTTGAACTATTAAAATCGCCTTGGCCCTGTACTGGAAAGTAGAAAATAATGAGTAAGGTTGCCAGTTCTCTTTATTCCTACTAACACCTCCATAATACTTACTAAATTACTAAACAATCATCCGTTAACTGTAGGTTCAATTGGAATTTCCTTTGGTGTTTCACTTTTTATAATCATATTTTGGGTGCTTTCTTTGCCATCCATTTAGTTCTGTTTTGGTTAATTGACTTTTCTTTTCCCATTAACTTGTCAAAACTTCCGTAATTGGAAGAACATTTTCAATACAAAATATTTCTTTTTATCATACTACACTCACTGTTGAGTCTGAAAATACAAGATCGGTATTCAGACTGGTCAGCAACTTGTGAACACAGCATGTGATTGGGAGACGGACTTGGTGTAAGGCAGGGTAGAAAAAGGTCACAACTACACAATACTTCCCATTTACCCTAACACACAGTTTGTTTGCTCCAGGCAAATATTAATGTTGGCCCCCAATTAGGGGGCTTAAACATGTTTTCCCTGTTGCACAGAAGCAGGCATCATGAGGCACTGATGCAGCACTCATCATCCACAACATCCATCCATTATTTTTAGGTTTTGATCTCTTTCGAGCGTTGGGGTGTATCTACGGTATAAATGAAATAGTGCTGAGAGAGGCTGAAAGGTGCAAAGTGAAAGCTGTTGGCTGCTTCTATCCTGCCCTCCAAAAAACTGTATAGTAGTTCAGGAGACTGGCTGCAAATTATTCATAGCCTCCTGTTGATGCTGCTACTGTCTTAGATGTGTGTTTGTTCGGGTGTGAGAAAGCCAAGAGAGTGCTAGAGTCAAGAAAATAAGGGAAGCCGGTGTGCACTGAGGATTATTTAGTTGTTGGTCGATGATAGGTCAGACACAGACTCCCAGTGTGTATACAAACAGCAACACATTAAGAGAAAAACACAAACACATCCTTTTCCTGTTGCTTTCTGTTTGGCTGAGGACTGAGAATAAACATGGCAGAATTAATTCAGATATTATTGGCCTCTGCCCCTTCTTATACATATAATCTGATAATGAAAAGGAAGAAGCATGATAGGGAAGGAAAGTGTGAAGTGCAGAGGAGTGATGGTGGAGGTGGATGTGGGGTTGGAGTCTCTACTTTTGGAGAGGACAGTTTCTGGTTAAATTTGATTAAATTATGCAATAAATCCTGCTTTCTTCTTTTTATCTACCCTTTATCATCTGGGACTCCATGGGTGTGGTATAAATGCAAAGAATTGTCATCTGTTATTCCTGTGATCATTTATTCATCCTCAAATTAGCATGTCTTGTTCAGCTCCAGCTGGCATTTGAAATTATATGAAGTGGGTTTGATCCGCAACTTGAAATCACTCAAGATGATTATAACAGATCGGATGAGTTCATCATCACCAATATTTTTGGTCAGTGTCCAGTCAGTAGCTGATTTACTTTCGTCCACTTCCCACCTACACAGCTCAGACCACTTAAGATTCAACATTTACTTCCTCACTGCTTTCTCTTAAAGGCCACTAGACTGGCAAGAGTCAGTGAAGTGAGGGTGGCAGGGCAGCCACTGGAATTTATCACTCTGGTTTCTCATTTCCACTGTTCAAAACTTGAGCTTTTCCCTAAATCTGTGCCAACATTTAAATTTCAACAGATTTCTTTTCTTATGAAGAGCTTTTCTGAGACTTAGCATGTGAGGAGATGTTAAAACTTAACTTAAAACTTAAACAGTCTAATTGATCATTTTTGATGTATTAATGTCTCTGTTGATTATACAAGTATCAAAGTGCTGTTATAGGATCCTGTGGATTACTTTCCTCACTGTTTGCTTTGTATGAGCAGCAATCTTAGCAGAATCATCTGTTTAATTGCCTCTGTTGATGTAGCAGGGGTGTTAAAATCCTGTGTTAGATGTGAGCAAGTCAAATCCAACTTAATAACACCGCTTGAGATCTCATCTCAAGTTTAATCCTTAAAGTTTGAAAAAAGGATGTTTCTGCTCTCACATCACAACCAAGTAAACACTGTACAGGACTGCAGACTAACAATAACTCTTTTCCTAGTCTGACATATTTCCCACAGCTAAAGACAGCTGGTGTGTCTACTGTATAAGTGTGTGTGTGGTGATGAAATGGGGGCCTCTCATGCCCATGTTATTCCACACTACAAACACTGTGGAAGACAGTATTTAAATACACACTCTCTTAGCCTGCCCCCTACTGTTGCCCAGAACAAGTTCCAAACACACATGCATGCACTTTCATACACTCTGGGGAAAATTGACCCTTAAAACCCTTTTTGGGTGAGCAGAATTATGAGGAAACTGAGGTGGGTCTTAAATGAGCCTTAGTAGATTTTTCCCAGCCCAGTTTTTTTTCATTAAAATCCAATTAAGTAGTTTGGAGTTGGACTTGAGGCAAAGGACTTTGTGGAGCATACTGCCATCTTTGGCCGAGTTAGGCATTGCTTGACTACTTCTTTGACTCTCATTAGTTTTAAATAAGGACAACAAATAATGTTATGATTAACTTGACTGCATGTTTTGTGAGTGTGACACTTTTTTGGTCAAATATGACCAGAAAGATTTTTTTATTCAGGTTGTGACCTTGTTATCTGTCATTTAATGGTATTTGTTTCCCTTATTCATCCCCTTGTTTCCACAAAGCCAAGCAGTATATAGTGTTGTGCCAGCTTTACTCCAAATCTAGTGAAGGAAGTAGATTAATGGGTTACAGTTGATTTTTTTTAAAGAATTCATTTTGGTTTGTTTGACTTGTCCTGTGTGTGCAAATCTTCCCCACCTGACCGACAATAGTTACTGTTGTAGTTCTCAAATTGTCCAGTTGGTGTCCTCCTTGCACTATTTTCACCTCTACAGACTATTTTACCAAAATGAAAGATTGAGAAGCCTCTGTCTGTGTTCAGTGACTTTTATAACACTTTGGACCGTGCACTTTCAGTTACAGTATCCGCTTCCACATCTATGTTAAAGCTGGAATCAAGAAAAATAGTTGTGTGATGCAGATTTATTTCTATTCAGTTATGATTATGAACAGTCTCATGACTCTTCAATGTTCTCTGTGTATTTGGCCGTATACCTACATTAGACTGTGTGTTAACAGGCTTTAAAATTTTCCTTTCTCTCTTATTTATATTTCACCAGGAGCTGAAGAGAGTTGAGTGCTGGCAAGTTGACCGTTATCCATCCCGGGGCCTGTCGTCCCTGCCCTTCCAGAGCTTTCCTCCCTTCCGACCTCCATCCTTCACCTGCATCTTCTCACCTGAATCAGACTCGCTCCTAAAAACAATCCACACATTTGCACGGGTCAACACCCCCCCCCCTGCGGACCAAGATGATCACGTCTGAGCTTCCTGTCCTACAGTGCGTGGCAAGCATAAGAATCTCATTGTTTCATAAATAGCCTGTGTTCATTTAGCTAAACCTTGATGAGAATTCTATCTATGCATCCATTTTATCATATCCATCTAATTTCTAATTGAATGGGATATTACAGGGAAGTAACGATGAGTTTTTTTTTTGGCTGTGTGAGCAGAAAACAAACAATGAAATGCATTTGGTGTTAAATAGATGTTTAAAAGTCTAAAACTCTTCTACAGGCACTTAAGTGATACCCGTAGTACATACTGAAACTTACCAAACTTCTATTTTTGAATGACATATTAGCTTTGCTCTGCAAGGATATGATGCTAGTTAGTGTCCCAGAGCTTCACTGCAAAGGAACCTTGTCCATAATTTTGGGACTGGATTTGCTTTTTGGATGAATAAAAGCCTCTAATGCTAATAAATTGTGTGCTTTGCTCTTTTAGGGACTCCTCTAATGAGTCTGGGGTAACAGAAGCTGTCGGC
Organism: Craterocephalus amniculus; assembly: GCA_036024015.1. Lineage (NCBI taxonomy): Eukaryota > Metazoa > Chordata > Actinopteri > Atheriniformes > Atherinidae > Craterocephalus > Craterocephalus amniculus. Next base: position 3,781 of record JAVQJG010255294.1, on the reverse strand, counting down.
TTAAGTATGAACATGACTGAAATGGATGATCCAGAAATGAAAGGAAAGAAGAAGAGAGGGAGGCCTGGGAAACAACCAGTGGTATGAGTCTTTCTTGGTGTTTAGAAAGAGACATTTGTTGAGGAAAAAACAGGTTGACACCTGGTGTGTCTGTTTTTCTGTTGTTTTGCATTTAAGATCTTTTCTTCTTAATCTTCACTGTCTCTGTTTTTGTTAATGAGTGTGTATGTGTTTATTTATTGCTTAATGATAAATTTTTCTCTCACTGCAGACGTCCAATAAGAAGCCACGGAAGTCACCGGCAGACAAGACAATGGGCATGACCAGAGGGCGAGGGAAGGCAAACGGTGTGGCTCAGCATAATGGAGATGGGGGAGACCCCGTCACTCTGTTTGAAGTGGTCAAACTGGGGAAGAGTGCTATGCAGGTCAAATATTTTCATCAACGAGTTTGTTTAAAAGAAAACTGTTGCTTACTTATTTAACAGTGTGTTTAGTTAGGATACAGCGGATACTGAAAACAAAGAACAGAGATTTGGACACTTCTCACTGTTGGGATAATGTGTGTTCACAGTCTGTGGTGGACGATTGGATTGAGTCGTACAAACAAGACAGAGACTTGGCGCTGCTGGATCTCATCAATTTTTTTATCCAGTGCTCAGGCTGCAAAGGTGAGACAATGCAGCCATTTTTATTTTATTCCTTTGTTTTGCGCACATGTCTCGTCTGATCTGAATGTTCTGTAACCAGGCACTGTGAGGATCGAGATGTTCAGGAACATGCAGAACGCAGAGATCATCCGTAAGATGACCGAGGAGTTTGATGAGGTAACTGTTTTTAAGATAACATCCCACCATTTGAAACATTTTTTTTTTGCATTAGAATATGTATTTTACTGAAGACACAGTGACAAATAGCATTGGCGTAAAAGCTTAAAGAAGTTTTGACTTCCTTCATTGGTAACAAATGTGATCTAAACCTCAAAATGAAATCAAAAAGGAAGTTTCATTGCGGTTGCAAACAATCCCTTTAACAGTCCCTAAGCGTACACACACATCAGCAACACAGATTTAAAGTTCGGTCTGAGTAAATCTAAAATGATGAGACCGCAAAGCACAAATCTGACATGATCTGCTTCAAGATGCAACCCTAACCTTTTGTAGTTAGCCTGCTGTCTGAGCAGAAAAAAAAGCTAATTCTATAACTAGTCCTCTGATATGATTTATCAATATTCATTTTAATGAAAGGCAGAATCCCAGATCACGTCAACCACTCTGCTTTCTTCAACAGGACAGTGGCGATTATCCTTTAACCATGCCAGGCCCAATGTGGAAAAAGTTCCGCTACAACTTCTGCGAGTTTATTAGCGTTTTGATCCGCCAGTGTCAGTACAGCATCATCTACGACGAGTACATGATGGACACTGTGATCTCCCTCCTCACTGGACTGTCCGACTCTCAAGTGCGAGCTTTCAGACACACCTCCACACTAGCAGGTATTCCTGAAAGCAGCAGACCACAAATAATACTTTTAAGTGTGAAAATATTTAAAAGTTTCGATGAATAGTGCCACTGTAACATTTTGTATAACATAATGAGTTTATTCTCATTTTCTGTCTTTTTCAATTGTGCAAGCTAAGCCCTTATATCAAGCACTTTAAAATCCAGAAGTAGCGAACACTGAGAAACATGAAACATTAAAGTACATAAAATAGATCTGGAAATATAACACAATAAAATAATGTTATCTAAAATGCCATTTCCCATATGCTTTCAAGTGTCTATTTATGACTAAGCTTTGTGTGTGTGTTTTTGTCTCTGCATAGCCATGAAGCTGATGACAGCTCTGGTAAATGTTGCACTGAACCTCAGCATACACCAGGACAACACGCAGAGACAGTACGAGGCTGAAAGGAACAAAATAGCTGGAAAACGTGCCAATGAGAAGCTGGAACTGCTGCTACAGAAGAGGAAGGAGGTTGGCTCATGTTTTCACTGAAAATGCTTTGATGTATGAATGACTGTCAGCTAATATTTATCATCTCCAAAGGCCGATCTGAGGAGCCAATAAGATGTATTTGATCTCTTCTCTCCACACAAAAAGGTCCTCTGATGATGTCAGCTTAACAATTGTAAAACAAAAACTAAGTAAATGTTAACGATGAAAAGGAAATCGCAGTCCTGTGTCAGTTTCACTGCATTTGATTCGAGCAGAGAGGAAACTACTTACATAAAAGTACATTTAAACTGATTATTTAATTTATCTTTAAACTGCAATAGTATATTGACCTAAAGTTGGAGAAACTAACAGTCTCTCTCAGAGGTTCTCTGAAGAACTTTGATAAAACATAGAACCCAATTTATAATATTCTAAGTATAATTTACTTCCTTTCTTTATAGTTTCTTTTTTTTATTCTTTCATTTTGTGTTGTCATTACGATGTTTTTACCCAAGGTAGTGAGGGTTGGGATGGGTGGTGGGGGTATTTTCAGATAAGTCATTTTAAATTTAACTATGAGAACGGTATCATGTCAGAAAATGCTCTTTTATGTCTCTAGTCTGTGGACAAATTGTTCTGTTGATACTCAATAAAAGACAAAGCCATAAGATATTGATTTAATTCAAATTAAATTTACATTTTAAAGCAATTATGTTTCTATTATTTCTTGAAAGGTTTTCGATTCATTATTTGCTGTAACTTTATGCTTTTTTTAACAGCTTCAAGAGAACCAAGATGAAATAGAGAATATGATGAACTCTATCTTTAAGGGCATCTTTGTGCATCGCTACAGGTACATTTTCTAATTACTGTTTATGGCTGCAAAATATGATATAAGAATATTGATTTTTGTTAGGGATCATGAAGAGATCCCTCAAAAAAAAATTTCTCTTTATTTATTAGGGATGCTATCGCTGAAATCAGAGCCATTTGCATCGAGGAAATTGGTGTGTGGATGAAGATGTACAGCGATGCGTTTCTTAATGACAGTTACCTAAAATATGTTGGCTGGACACTACATGATAGGGTGAGCACTGTCACACGAGCATCTGACGTGATTCAGGGTGTGATGATAATTACACAAACGTTAATACTAGTATCTCTTGAGCCCATCCATACTTGTTTTTATGATAACTTTGGACCGCTTCTTATTTTTCAGCAAGGGGAAGTGCGTCTGAAATGCCTAAAGGCTCTGCAGAACCTCTACACAAACAGAGAACTGTTCCCCAAACTAGAGCTTTTTACTAACCGCTTCAAGGTAAATGCAAGCAAGACGAATCAACACTGTTCATACTGTATGCATTCAAACAATAGAACTTGTTTTTTCCTTTTGTTTGTTTTCTGATTTCTCTTGTTTTTCGTGATTATCCCAGCTGTTCTTCTACTTTGTGTGTTTTTGCAGGACCGGATAGTGTCAATGACACTGGATAAGGAGTACGATGTGGCCGTCGAGGCCATCAGGCTGGTTACACTCATCCTACAGTGAGTTGCACTGGTGCATGCCTACATTGCATAACTGTTTGTGTTTAACAGCTCTCTTCATTAGACCTGTATATATGAATATCATCCTTTACAACCCACTTTTCAGCTTCTTATCAGTAACTGATGTCATGAATAAGACTTCAAGTAGCATATAGTTTATCACATTAGAAATAGTTTAAAAATGTTCTACATATACAGGTCTGTCTCAGAAAATTAGAATATTGTGATAAAGTTCTTTATTTCCTGTAATGCAATTAAAAAACATGAAATGTCATACATTGTGTATTCATTACAAATCAACT